>BLKM01012995.1:411821-511466 GCA_013340265.1 Coptotermes formosanus | reverse complement strand
GGTGGTGGTGGTGGTGGTGGTGGTGGTGGTGGTGGTGGTGGTAGCAGCAGCAGCAGCAGCAGCAGTAGCATTAGTAAGAACAGTATTTTTAGTTAAGCGGGATAGACTGAATGACTCGTATAGCTTGCCATGATAGTGAAATAAATGAGATAACGAAGGGCCTCATGTGTGATTGGGACGGGAGAGAATATGAGGGCATAGAGAATTTTGATGCTGGGAGAGGTTAGTTTGGAGGAAACAATTGGGTGTGAGAGGATAATATTAAAATGGGATATGTGAAATAGCTAGAAGGGGCTAGAATTGGCTCAGTATCGAACCTTATTCCATATATTTTGCTACTAAATTATTCCTTTCGAATGATAAAGAATGTGAACATTGGCATTCATATTTATGTCAGTTGGCAACCATATAAGTTTCAAGAAGTTTAAGAAATTTCTTTATAGAAAACGTGCAAATATTTAGCCTTGCTGAATTTAGTGAGTGAGCCAGAGCGTCTGTTATTAAGTAAATAAATAAATTTATTAACAATGGACTGATTGTGTTAAAATACCTACAGCTATTTGCATGTAAATTTTGAATAATAAATGCGGCATCATGTAAGTGTTACATAGCCTACATTTCTTCAGATTCTCTTAAGACTTTTTTTTTTTTTTTGCTGTGGTTGTTAACACTCTTTCATATTTGGAAGCTGTCTTTTCGAAACTCGGGCCAGAGAAAGGCAATCGTGACTGAAATTTCTCGTTTATTTCCTCAAGACAAATGCTGATATAGTACGAGTTCTATAAGAGCCACTTGCCGCTTTTTTCTAAATCCCTTCAGCTTAATATTTGACGAATCGTTATTTCATCACATGCTACATGATACATGAAGATTAAAATACGGCTTTACGGACACTAATAACCGATATTAACACATACACTGAAGGCCAATGATGCATTTTAGATTATAATTATCCCCTAGGCCATGATTACGGAAACAATGGAGGGAAGCCTACGTACTGACGCGTTGGCACTGTGGATGCTGGCAGCATATTCCTCCGAACGTTAATACTTATTGACAGCAGTGCTTGACATCACGTGCAGCAGCAACGCAACGCCGGTAGTCACGACTGCGACATATTCAATTATAAAATGGATTGAGAGTGAAGAAAGTGCTTAGAACTAATAAAAAGGAATGACCTGCTACTGCCCTGACCAGAAAATTTTTACACGACCTCACGACTGCGCGACATTTTAAAGTTTTGTTGTATTATAACTAACTAACTAACTAACTAACTAACTAACTAACTAACTAACTAACTAACTAACTAAGTAACTAACTCCATGGAGCAGAGGCCTTCTTGAGAAGCTAACAGTTTCTCAGCTAGTCAAGAAATTCCCCGCATTTTATGGAATCCGAAAGTCCATTACCGCATTCACAAGAGCCCGCCACCTGTCCCTACCCTGAGCCAGCTCAATCCAGTTCATGCCCCCCCCATTCCACTTCCCGAAGATCCATCTTAATATTATCCTCCCATCTATGCCTGGGTCTCCCAAGTGGTCGCCTTCCCTCAGGCCTCCCCACCAAAATCCCCCCAAAAATATGTTTTTTTGTAATATGCATAATAAAAATATTTACAATGAAAATTGAAAAATTCCAGCTGTGGGGCAACAATTCAGCTTACGCGGCCGCACACCCGCTGGTGTCATTGGAATTTTTCATTGACATAATCCTTTCGGTCGCACCATGGCCCTAATGTTGACTCAGCCTCTGACAGGAATGAATGCCAGGTATATTTTCTGGGGGGTATAGGCGGCCGGTGCGTAGGGCTGACAACGTTACCACCTTCATTTGCCGATTGTCTAAAAATCTGGGAGCGTTAGCCTCCTAGAACCCTAAGGGCCTGTCCAGGTCTGTGATGGAATCGCCTTACCTACTCGCCATATTTGATGCAGATGCTGCAGATTTTTTTCTTTGGCTCCTAGACAAACCTCATGTCCAAAAACATGTTGTACTTGGACGTCAGAGTTTTATAAGTCATCCGACAAAAAGTGACCAGCGACAGTTGTCAGATAAAATAATGTTTCCTCATATATGGCAACTGGCCTTGTGTGTTTCTTAGTAGATCGAGAATATCATGACTAGCTAAGCGACTAGCAGTTAGTCAAGAAAAACTCCGCTTAACGCAGTTTGTTTATTTTTATATTTGTCGTAATGTATTTGTAATATTTGGTCAAGGAAATTTTTAAACGCTACTGTAGTACTGAGCTGATAAATTTTGTTTCAACATGAATGGGACTGTACCTGTGAACAGGCACGTACTGGAGACGGCAGAACAACAGCGAGATTACAAGGAGGCCGGTCCTTCAATCTGTGTACCTTCATTCTTATCTGCAGGAGTCCCCCTGTCAAGACGATTTTGTCTGCTGAGCTGTGAAGATTACCAGACTCTTGTTTTGAAAACTACGAAGGGCTGTGTTAATCAGAAGTCTCAACATCTACACTACATTTCAGCCAATGGAACCGATCTTCGACACTAAATCAGCTGAATCAATTTACACTCCTTATGTGTCTGTGTTAATATATACAGTATAAACGGACCCTTCGTAGTTCAGTCAATATAATAGCTGAATACGGGCGGCATGGCGGATTTCGAGTCCCAACAGCAGAAGTTAATTTATTTGGCGCAGCAGACCGCATACCGAAATTGAGACCATTCCAGTCTTCTGGCCAGTGACTACCGATAGCTGTTTCCCAGGTGGCAAAGAGACTGGGTGCTTGAAGCTGACTGCTCACTTATAACTTGTGTTTAGATAAGAATACGTGGAGCTATAATTTCACTCCTCCATACGTCTTAATCAGGTCGTGATGTTTAAGTACAGTGACAAAATGTGACGTAGAAGTCTCTAGATGCTAAGGTGGATATTGAAAAAATTGTTTATGCAAATGTGGAATGGATTCATCTGGCTCAGGACAGAGATCAGTGGAGGGCTGTTTGTGAACGCTATGATGAACACTCCGGATTTCAAGAAGACGGGAGATTTTCTGACCGTCTTAGTGGCCATGGTTGCTAAAGAAATTCTTAGCTCCTTGTGGTTATTTGCATATGCTAACGACAGTAGACACTACCGCCTGCTGTCTGCAACTGAATTATACTGTAAGCAGAAGTGTACACACTCTGTTGAATGGAATGACTAGACATTTACGAAATCTCCCAAAGCTTGTTTCTGATATTTGAAAACATGGTTCGTTGTTCGGCAGCAGAACGATCCAATTGTTTACGTCTGTGATATATTATTATGAATTTCGGGAGAGATGAGGAGAGAAGGAAGGGGAGAAAATAACATCTAGAATCCAATATTGAAACTGACACTGGCTGTACGAAACTTTGACAGTATGAATGTTATGTGCATGGTGCCTATTGCAGGTACACAGTGTTATATATCTATATAGCGTACAAATCCAGAAACTCATTTCCCCTAATGGAATCGATCATATTCCTACTTGCTGTATTTTCCATTGTTTTCCATGTCAGCACGGGTTGGGCCATCAGACCCACGTGCTAGAGCCGCATTGTGCTGCCCGGCAGGATGGCCTAGCGAGACGGGGGCAGTTATCGCCTGTTCTGCCTCATTAGCTTGGAACTGGTAGAGCTGTTTGCGTGACATTGGTCCTTACGGCGGGAACGACAAGCCGCATGTAATGAAATGGTTTGATTCCGTGCAGAACTTAATTCCCCATCGAACCTTATCAGGTCGTCTATTTTATTTGGCACTGATTTTTTTTTCATTCTCCTTTCAATCTAACATATCAACTGAGACTTTCATTTCATTAGCCTTCGTTTCATGTGTTAAGTTCTATTATTAGTTTCCGTATTCTCAACTGCCGGTTGTTGCACCTCACCATTTCATCCTATACTTACTAACTACCTAACTAACTAACTAACTAACTAACTAACTAACTAACTAACTAACTAACTACTAGCCATACGCAAGAAATTTCCTATGTTGGCTGCTCAGGTGGTCAAAAAAGTCCGCGTATTTTACGGGACTGGAAATTTTTATTACCATGGTTACCTGATCTAGCAACAAGTTCTATTCTAAACCAGCGAATCCACTTAACAAGTCACTGTTTATTTCAGATTCAGTTTAATATTATTCTCCCCTTTATGCCTAGGTCTTATACATGTTTCTTTTCTTCAGGTTTTCCTATTAAACGTTCTTTGTTTCGTCTTATGTTCGTTCTACATCATACACTTTGAGGTTTCTCGCTTTCCAATTCCTTTTGCCTTAGCAAAAGCATTTTTTTTTTTGGTAATCAGTTATTAGCTTCTGTGTTCCTATTTTGGATGGTTCATCCTTAGAATATTTAAAGGTTTTGTAAGTGACGAATTTGTGTGACACCAGGGTAACTGTGAATATCGAGTGACTAAGGATGCAAGAATTTGCATGACGTCGATTATGGTCTCATTGAAACTACTAATTAGAACCATGAAAATTTTAGTCCGGATATGTGGCACACCTAAACCGTTAGATATGCCAAATATTACCTTACAAAAACAATGCTACAAGGACCCGTAATTTTATTCCATACAGCTCTTTATAAAATTAATTATTCCTAGTATTGTATTTATGAATGTAGGATATAGAAAGCATTTGCGAACCACGAAATGAACTAAAACAATTGTCCCGCACCGGTAGATCTGTGTTTTTACCAAATCAGTCCTTGTAATCGGCGAAAAACACTGAAGGAAGCAGTCACCCTCACAAGATTTGGTTTTTTCTGACAACATGAAAATCGTGCGACCTTGAACGGTAATTTTTCCCTTACAAAGGATCAGCTACCTGAGATCATACCTCTGCTATTTTTGGTTCCCCCGTGCGTACCCTCGGTAATACTGGAGCTAAGCTCCTGGGCGGTTCGTCGGATCCTCCACAAACAAGCCGGTTCGGCTCTGCAAAACTTACACATTAAACTCTCCGAGCTTCAGGGGTGAACATAAAATGGCAAATCCGCTGCAACTGACGTAACGTACGTACGTAATTCTATCCGTAAGGAAGCGAAGATACTAACATCTGCCTTGTGTCTCTTCGTCTGTAGAAATATTACAGACCCTCTTTCTTTAACACAGTTTCTGTAATTTTTCTACTGGAATTATAGAGTATCCTGTACTGAGTTCCCAATGTACATTTTAAATCTATTTTAGAGTAAGCGTGGCAACTTTATTTGAATATCTTCTTCTTTCACTGACCTCGCCCACAGGCCTGATCTGATTAAGAACTAATTTGTACTTACCTAGCCTATTTTGTACTAACTAATGCTGTTTTTGTTTCATTCAAATCACCGTTCTTCATTCAAACACACTTCAACAGAGGCTGAACAGTACAGATCCTGGAGCTCCTCGTTATGCTGTATTCTGTGTTTTGTTAAACCGAGTACTCTCCTCCTCACTTATTTATCAAACACCGGCAAGTTTCACACCCACAAAGGTAGAAATGAAATTAAAAGATAATTATTAGAGAATTTACATATAATTGCAGCACCATAATTTGTCTTAGCACCTCCAAAGAGAAGAACGAATCCTAGCTCTTCCAGTGCGAAGGAGTCCCTATAGCGTCTTGTTATATCGTGTTCACGATGTTCTGCGTTCTTCTGTGACAGTATTACTACAGACTTCTGGAGGGCTGGATAAACTTCAGTAAGTGTACAAGGTATCCTGTCCTGAACTAAAATTGGGGGTATTCCAAACACAATGAAGACAAGATACCTATAAGCTGACCGGCTCAATTTTGTTTATTAAGTGACACATATTCGCTCACTGAAAATTGCCCTAGAATCATCGTCTCTTTAATGTATAATGCAATCCTTCGACCAGAAAATTTATTGAATTTATGAAACTGGCAGGCTGCCGTAGTGGAAATGCTATCAAGCGAGGCGCAGTGGACGTAGTTAAGAAACTACTGGGTTTGATTTTCCTCCTTCCTTATTCTCCGTAGGTGATTTGTCTGCTGGCACAATATACACTCGGATTAAACTGAATATTTAATTATAAATTTGTACCTTAGAATAATATATTATGGCCCACCTCTTTCGACAGTACGTAAATTACGTAAATTCTGCAGCTTAAATACCAGAGTTACGTACCAAGTATGTGTGTGTGTGTGTGTGTGTGTGTGTGTGTGTGTGTGTGTGTGTGTNTGTGTGTGTGTGTGTGTGTGTGTGTGTGTGTGTGTGTGTGTGTGTGTGTGTGTGTGTCGTCAGTGCTCCTTGTGCAACCCTGGAGTGAACTGTACTGATGCTGTTTGCGTGCTGCATCCAGTGTTTACCCAGTTTCACGCCAATGTGAATCCGTACAAAAGATCTGGCCCTCTGTAGGCGTCCCAATTGACCGTCAACTGTTTGTTCTGTCCATAATCTTCATAATCTTACATTCTTACTCCAAAGAAGGAAGGAATTTCATATTTCATGCGTCCTAACTAACAGCCGTTCGGAGTTCCATTTTGCATTTCCACAGAAGGATGTTTGTTACAAAGTTGCATTTAGTACAAGAAACAAAGTTTACAAGCCCATCCGTGTATCTAATTCCCTATTGAAAATGAGTTTACGTATGTTGTTTGGTGTATGAATGCAGAATGTACTGATTAGGGAAGTGCTGTCGTGGATGTAAGATTAAACATGCATTTTATTAGTTATTTATGTCTTCTTATTTTTTGTAACCACCTCTGACCTGTGCGCTGCTTCAAACTCTTTCTCAGTTGCGTCGACACTTGACTGGGCTTGAATGAAGAAGTTAACTTTAAGGTCAAGCTGCAACACGACCGAGATTTGACCTGGCACCTCCCGCATAAACCTTATTTTCATTTGCACGGTGGATATGCCGTAGTAAACTATTAAGTTGCATATAACTGTACTTCGGTAGCTTCGCCTTTTACGACACATCGCCTACGAGACGTGTTTCACTAAAACTTTATCCCTTTCGGTTTGTTACTATTTTTGCAAATGCACTTGTCAATAAAATAATGCTTACCCCACTCTCTTATGCCGCAGGACCGTGTTATCCTGTGTTGGAATAAGACATTTTTACATGTTTTTTATTGTCGTCTCTCCTGTGCTTAGAGTGGAGATAAGGTCTGTTGGCTGTGGAAGACGAGTAGCAAATTGTCTTTTAGGGAGGGACGGAAAAGATGACGTATAAGAGATGAAATAAAGAAGTAGCTAGGCCTTGCCAACGCCTGCTTTTTCTTCCATCGTCTGTTTACGTAGAAGCGGCTAACAAAATATTCGTATTGTGTGCCAGCCTTCCCCATCTTCCTTTTCATTGTTTGCCTTGTTTCACGCATCATTGGTTTCTTTCTATTTTCCTTTGTGTTCCAATTAGAGATTGAGAACTGTCATGGATATCTTCTGTTGTGTACCTTGCCGAGTCTGTTTTTGTCTAAGCAAGGCGGCCGAGTTTTGATTGCTGCCTTCCACCGATTTCATGAAAGTGTTTTTTTTATTGCCTGCCCAAAGCATTCTAAATCTCCTGCAGAAGTGAATTAGAGATTAGTGCCTTGGATCAAACTTCGTAGAAAGAAATGTGTGGAATAATCACTGGAAAACATAAACACTTGTGAAGTACTTGTTTCTTTCTACTGGTGTTTTAATGATGCTGTTTCGTCTGCAGCCGGAGGAAAAGGTGATCACGAATTGTGAATGGAGATTTCTAATATTTCTAAAGATGGCGATTGTAACTTATTTGAAAGTACCCTTCGAGTGGAAGAACGAATAGAAGACTTAAGCAGACGTATTACACTAAGCGTTAACCTGGAGGGGATTCTAACCTGATGCAGTATAAGTTTATAATATGCAGTAGTAATATGCAACAGTAAAAGGACCGTCAAAGGGCTATCAAAATTATTAGTTTATACTTTTATGACTACGGCAGTCGGTTTTGGTTACTGAATCCTAAATTCGTAGTTTCATACGCTCTTCTTGTGTGACGTGCATGATATAAACTCATGATATATAGAGGCAGTAGCCTTCGAATATTCATCTGATCGTTTTTCTGTCCTTTTGTGACTTCGTCGTGGCCATGTCGGTGTGATAGGATACGTTCCTCTCTTTGTAACAAATTCAAATCGAAAGAGAACTTTCCCGGAAGAAAGTTCCTCTTAATTAAAATAAGTGAAATATGAAAACTAAAGGCAGAGTTTCGCTGTGTCTGTAACCAGTGCTTCGAAAGCGTATAGGGAACGTGAATAGCAATATTCATTTATTTTAGTGTTCGACCCGACCCCTTTCGTGTGGGATTTATGGTATGCAAAGAGGCACTAGGGCAGATCTTTCTCAAAATATTGCGGTTTAGAACTAATTTCATCCCACCAATGCCCCATACTCACAATACTCACATTTATTCCACCTACCACAGACACTCTTTGACCTTAGCAATTTCCAACGTCCTTAAAAAAATACTTCTCTGTCAGCCTACTCTAAGATGTAAATTAATGGAAGCAGTTTCATTGCTCTGTTGCTCCGGCTGCTTTATACCGCCTCACGTCCCCTAAAATAGCCTTCATTATTCACTAAGTTAGGCTGAGTGGACTTAAAATGGGCTTTGTGTGTTGTAGACTAGAAAAGTTCCCCGTTTGTGCGGGTAATTGAATTCCGATTGTCTGCCGGTCGTTTGCCAGTCACTGGCCCGGTAGATTTATCCAGGTATTTTTCGCCGTGAATTTATTAGTACTCCTGCTTCATATTCGAGACGCCCCAGGTTCTAATCTCTGTCAAAAGCTGGCTGTCCTGGACGACGATTTCGTGGTTTTACTTTAGTGTATCCAGGCGAATTACAACATAGGACTTAGCTCGTTACATTCGGTATCCTTCACAATTTATTATTCACTATCATGTTATGTAACATTACATTTTTCACGCTACTGAGAGGGGCGTTAATTAAATCACAAATAAATAGATAGATAAATAAATAAATAAATAAATAAATAAATAAATAACTTTCTTACGTTCTAAGCAGCAAGTGCCAATTCAGAGATGAAGCCGCCAGCTTCAAGACTGAGTATGCGACAATGTGCTGCCTATTCAGCGTAACCCCACAACACACAGAGTGGGGATATAGCAGTTTAGAGTAATGGAGACCGAATATAAGTCCAGGTTTTGCCCCCATGGCGCAGCAGCCCCTAATGGGCCTGGGCTTCCACATTATCGAGCCTTCACAATCACAGACACACCACATTCGGTAGGACTCCCCTGGGCGAGTAATCAGCCCGACGCAGAGACATATATCTGACAACAAACACTCACAAGAGAAAGACGTCCATACTTCCATGGGGATTGGAACCCGCAATCCCAGGTAGGGAGCGGCCGCAGACTCACGCCTTAGACCGCGTGGCCACTGGAATTTATAAATCCAGTTACTTTCCCTTTTAAAGGTTTGGTACTAAATTAAAATAATGCGCAAATTACAATTGGTGTCAAACTAGCTTTGAAATCCGCCGAAGGAAGCCTTCGTCAAGTTGTGAAACTTTGATCGTGTTAACGCAAGAGTCTGGACATCTCCCATATCTGTGACGCTTTTCCCAACCGTTACCGATGGCAACACCCGACTCTAATGAGCTGTGTTAATATACCGGCACGATCTTCCCGCAAAGTCTTCCTGTTGAGGTCCCAACTATTGACCTTACTTCACATAAATCATCCTGGCTTGACTTCGCGCGTTTCTTTTCTGCGTTTGCAGTCTGTCGGGGATTACAATGTCAGTGGCTACTGTGTATGTAACCGGATTTAATACTATAATAATCTGAATTTTCCTCAGTTTCTTTGTGTGTTTGTTAAGATTCTCACTTTACATAATGAGTATATCGGTCATTAGTTTTTCTAACGGAAACACACACTGTTCTGTGTGAGGCAGTGAATCTGTTTTTAAATACGGTTTAGATTAATATTAGTGTGTGAAAAATATGTTTATTCCTTGTATGACGTTGTGCATCTTATTATGATTAGGTTGTTTTCGCATCTTACAATGTAACATGTAGGAATATTATCACACGGCTTGAAATTTGTTTATTAATATTGTCATAAAATTTCAATAAATTCTTATTTGAAATTGTGACGCCTCTATTGGGGTTCCATTATTTTGTTTAAAATTTCGAATTATAAAATATTTGTACGTTTCGTATTAGCTCTACCTTTCCCTCATGTGAAAAATACAGAAAAAGAAGCCAATTCTGTAGAGCCAGTTAAGGACTACTGGTGCAAAGTGGCTTTGTCCAACTAACCCCACAGGGCGGAGTTTATTTCAGTGTTTTGTCTCGAGTGTGTTTGACTCCAGGACGCAGAAAGAGCCAGTCTTTAAACTTGGGCCCAATAAATTTTAGAGTTTTACGTTTTAAACTGGACAATGTTGCAGTTAAAAATGTGCTAAAATAATTTTCATAATTTAATTTAATTTTATGCATCTAACTGAGCAACAGTTAACCTTTAGCAGTTCACTGTGTTCCAGGACGGTAGGTGCTGTTTGTATAACGCTTACCAAGTTACCAGTATTTAAATTTTTCCTGATGTTAGTAATATATCTTTACGTCGAGTGGGAGTGTAAAGCCACTAACCGTGCATGTACATTGGTCCCAGTTCTTAATTAAACGCCAAAGTTTCAAGAAATATGAGAATTGGAGGCATAAATCAACGCATTCTTAACTTCGAAACTGGATGCAGTTTACTGGTCATTTTCCAATATTGCCCGCTTCATCCACGGTAAACTTTAGACGTGAATCTGGGTGGATCCAAGAAGCAAAGACGATGGCGAAGAGAAGCTTTTCTCTTGTCTGAAATAGTATCCGTGTCTTCCATTACGTTTTATGTTATTTAAATGAGTGTGTGATCTTACCAGAATAAATCTGGCGTCTGATGCAGAGCATCCTTGCTGTAGCGAGTGTAAGACTTTCTTGAACTGCTTTACGCCGCATTCGAGGCCGTGCTTGCCAGGGTGCTGTGTGCAAGAGCGCAGAGACGCGTCAGGCCAAGCCTGCAGCTGTTTGTGCAGGTCTCACTACGAGGGGAGGATCAACCATCGTAACGAATTTGTTAGCTGCTGGATCTTGGCTCCACTGCTTGCATAAAAACATGCCAGCTTCAGCCGGTTTGCACGTTACGTGTGTGTGAATGGTTGGTTTTTCCCCCAGATGTCAGGCTGGGCGGTTCTCCTGAAGAACACGATCCTACAAGTTGTATGTTCTATGCCATTTCTACCGTAGCATCGACAGTGTGCATAGAGTGCCAGCTTGTCTAGTGACATGTGATGGACATTGGTAGCAAAGCTCATGTACTGACAGAGACAGAGGATAAAGGTTAGGCTAGGCAGGCATGGATACGGTTCAAAAACTTCACTGCAAATATCCCACGCACCTGGGAACTCACATAAGCATCAACTGCAGTGGCAGGGTGAGGGGCAAGGGAGGGCTGTAATTGTAATGCAAACGAAGGCAAGGCCCTCTTTCTGGTTTTTAGTCGGCTGGCTTCAACTAGTTTTTCTGCTTCCCAAGCGAGCAAGAAATCCTTGCTGGATTCTTCCCCAGGTGTGAGGCCTAAGGGGATGGTTGCCAGCTGGATATAAGTTAAGGGGAGAAGATGCAAACGGGGTTCGGAAGGGGGGAAATAGACCGTCATCGGGAAGTTGTATGGTTCTGTAAAAACTCCTCTAGAGTTTTAGTATAGTATGGGGACGACAAATTTCGGCACCTGTGGGTTGGGTTGCAACTCCCTTCCCTCCTACGTACAGACTGAACAATCTCCCTCTTCGGTAGCTCGTGAAGCCCTCCACATCAGGGGGCCTCGTCCCATCCCAGTTACCAACGCTTTTGTCAAGTTCTTTTTGAATGGATTGAACCGTGGGATGGGAGATGCAAACGGTAAGAGGAGACTCCTGGCCCTGCAGCCGGCTGTTGAAAGAAACGTCGCAGCGTCTCGCTCGAATTTGGATTTTTATAGCATAGTATGTACTTGCCTGTCAAGGACCTCAGGTTTCTCTTCATGTCTGTGCCTTAGAAGGGTTCTTTAGCGTCTTGAGACTTTAGGAGACCATATACTTCCGTTGCACTAACTCTTCGTTATGGTCGCAGAATGTGGTCTAAAGTGCTGTGCTAGGCGAATCTCACTGCAAAAACGGGAATTCACGTAGACTAAATGAATATTTGCGGCAGTTGGTGAAGCTAATTTTCTGTTTATTTCCGCTTCATATTCTACGCCGTACACTTTTTCTTGATTTCTTGAGGTCACATTTAATGTGTAATCTAAAACATGTAACTTTGTGTTACATAACTGTAATAAATCTTGCCATTGTACTTGAAGGACTACGACCAAAGATTCAGCCTGATTAACTCTAGAATATAAAGGGAATTTCCTTCAGAGCAAATATGTCCAAAGGGTTTTTATTTCATTTGAAACGTGTGTCATACCTGTGTAATTCTTCTATTCAAAAAAGAATATGAGTTCACTTCTCTGTGTATAACGGCTACACAGTCCATCTCTTTTATGATTGAATAATTAGCACAGTGTAATTGCTATTTGTGCAATTACCCACGTCCCCAGGGTCCTCTTATTCTGTCATTACTTGTCTCTCTTAATAATCACAGTATGTAGTAACAAAGACATTTTGTGTTCTGGGTTATGGCATCGTGTACATGTGTAGCGAGGTATTAGCATTTCGAAGGAATGTGCAACCTTCTTCTTCAGGGTAGAGCGGAGGACTTCAAACTCGTAATATCGATGGAACTCTTTAATTGAATCTGAATTTTCTCAGAAGGCCTGTAGTTTAAAAATTTACCGTTCAGTTGTAAAGAAAAATGAAATGGCGTTTAAAAGCGATATTTGTTTTCAAAAGCAAAATATGTATTTAAACACATTTATGAAAAGCACAATGTATTAGAATTATATATAATATATTAACAACCAACTCCTACACACGTTAATACACATCATTCTATATAAATACGTACACGGTATGGACAATGTGAAAGTCGCACAATTTTTAGTGTTTGTGTTTTACACTGAAAACAGATCATCGGTGATTTGCACAAGGATAGGAAGGAAAATAAAAAGTCAACTAAAATTATCAGAATTACAGTTATCAATTTAGTTACTAATTAAATTGTGAAGGAAATATGCTTTCGGAGCATTGAAAGTCTCTAGTAATCAGGGAAAGTTGCCCGCCGAACGCTGAAACACTGTTTGAAAACCGCTGGTGTAGATGGAGTACCCAGAACGCGCAAGAAGGCATTTGGCTGCACAAAAGTCCAGAATTTCCTTCCAACTAAGGGGCTGTTAATTTTTAACAACACAGGCAAGGTACGTATAACGTAATATTCAGGCGCGTTTGCGTAACCACTTTTGCCATGGAAAAGCAATAAGCACCACACACACTCTGAGCGTGTGCTTATTGAACATAAATATGTGTTTTGAGTTTCTGTAAATTTGTCTGAAACATTTCTCATTCTAAGAAGAATTCGGCGACATACTATCATAAATGTACGTCAGTCTTCATATAAAGTATCAATTATTTTTGTCAGATTTTAATAAAACTTGAATTTTCTCGACAGGTTTTCGAAAAATATCCAAGTATCAGATTTCATGAAAATCCGTCCAGTGGGAACCGAGTTGTTCCATGCGGGCGGACATACAGACAGACATAACGAATAATAGCTGCATTTCGCAATTTTGCGAACGCGCGTTGAAATACAGCTGTTCTCAAAAGAGTTACAAGTTTGTAATGTTTCTTAATGGACTTTGCATTATTGAAGTATTGCAAGTACTATTAAATGTTACTTACGGGCCACTTCATATATCGGCCACTGTGTCCTACTAAGCTTTTAGATTAAAAATACTTCAGGCCTTTGAGCCTAAAGTATTTTTCTTTCAAATACCCCCAGTTTCCGGGAGAGCATTGCATTACCTCGAGGTTCCCATGTTCGCCTTCTTGTTCTTATACGAGCAATAGGAGCAGCACGATGGGTGCGGTTATACTGGCAGGGGAAAATCGAGGTAATAGGAGAAAACCTGTCCCACTTGAAACAAAAAAAAAACTGTGTTACTACTTTCCGGTCCATTTTTCAATGATACCGTATGTGTGTCGCTTTGTTTGAAGCTTCTCAGAATTTTCCCTCGTGTCCTTCTGATAAGTCATGTTGAGATGAAGATGACTATGGAACAGTGGGGGGAACTTGCCAACGGCTAAACTCGAAATGGAAATACTCGTTGAAAAACCTGTCCCATTGCGCTTTATCAGCAATAAATCTCACATGGACCGGCAAGAGATCGAAACCAGACATCCGCGATGACATGCTGGCGACTAACTGCCTGGTTCATCTAGTCTAAATGATGTATCAAGTATGTGGGTTCTCCCTCACACTCACACACACACACACACACGCACACGTACACTCACACGCGCACACACACGCACGTACGCACACACACACGCACACACACACACGCACACAGGTGCGCGCGCACACACACACGCGCACACACGCACACACACACACACAGAAGGAAGTTGGCTCAAGTCGTAACCCTTCTGAATTGTATTACTGACGTGTCCACATTGAATTTCTGCCTGAAAGCAGATTTCCAAGGTCTTCCTCAGTCCCAACACGCAAGTTCCAAGATAAAACATCAAATTAAGATACACCCACTTCTTTGCACATAGTTTGCAATTTTATTATATATTGATTATATCACTGGGGGCTGTGTTTTGTGGGCTAGTAACACCGCCGGTAAATAAACCATGAATAGGTATATGAATAAATAAATAAATAAACGCACACTCCATAGCGTCTGTAGTGTAAATAACTTTGTCAAATAGATTAAGAATGAACTGCCTTGTCAGTAAGCCTCATAGCGAGTGGTTCGAGGAAACGAATCGTAACGTGCAGTATAGAAAGTCGCTTGACATTTCAACATGCCAACTCGAACTGCAACTAGGGCCAAAGTTCATAAGGAAGAACGTACTTACAAATATTAACGATGTGAAGGTATATGACGTCAAATGTTTTCATAGTTTTCACCTACCCACTTCCCAGTCACAGAAATTCGTGTTTTGAAATTGCCATCTCGCTACCCAGAACAGAAAGAGAGACGTCAGCTATTGCCTTTAGTATTAATAGTTTTCTATCCGGACTCTGAGATGAAATGAAATTTCTAAGGCAAGTATGAGTAAGGCAGTTTTAACGTCCCTTGTTTATTACCGCAAATGACACAGAGAAGGCAGACCGCGTCGCGACCTTAACTTATACAACGTATCATCGTGCAAGGCTTTAAGTGAGAATGCGACAAGCATTTAAGATTCGCGTTTACCTATTGGAAGGCCACACATACTGAGCATTTAGCTTTGCATCCTTAACGTTTTAAAGCCTAGCGGTAACTTTACGTACCACCAGGTTTAACATTAAAAAATTCTACGTGGTGCCCACATTGCGTTTATGTGTTTTGTACGGATCTCAGAACAAACAGCAACTTTTGCCTTATAAAACGTTAAGAGACTGGTTTTTATAACCGAAGTGGAGAGTGTTTACAGCGCGGTACGCACTGAGTCCTTACATAAAACAGATAAGCTTCGTCTTTAAAGGGTTAATGAAGGGAGAGATCTGGCTCATCAGATATGTGTTAGTATTCCTTCTGTAGTGACAGCATCACTACAAATATGGCTTTGCAGCTGTTGAAAGTGTTACTACGTCTGGAATAAATACCAAATTCAAAGGAATAAAGCAAATATATGCATTGAAGAGTCGAACTGTAAATTTGTCTCTATTCATAATTCTTTCAACACCACACCGTGAAAGCATATCGGGAGTGAAGGTGTAGCTCCATTCTTCTTAGGTTTCGGAAGTACATGGCGTGAGAGGTTAGCTCCACGCTCCGGCCTTTTTATCATGCAAGTGAGATCCCGCTATACATTTAACAGGAGGCCGAGCGTGATGCATAGCAAGTCTGAAAGTTGTGACGAAAGAATTTTGTTTACTTACGTAGTTACATGTACAAGTACGAGTATATCTATTTATTTGAAGTTTATTTAATTACGCTGTCAATAACTTAGATCGTGCAACGTGATTAGTGAATAATGAATTGCAAGCGATGCAGAAGGAAGCGATGGTAGCTCAGTTTGGATTACTATTTTGTCAATGTCGTTGGTAGCCTGAGTAGAATAACAAGTACTGTAGTGTGATTGCAGTACCTTGTGTTAGAGGTTAGGACCTTCCCTGTACGAAACAGAAATGATAGCCTTGGTAACGTGACAGAGAGAAAGAACTCGAACCCCTGTTTTCCGGTCTTCCAGACCCATAGTCTCTTTACTGTACTGAATGAGATACCCTGTGTTGCCTGAAATTCGAGGAATGAAATTTCGATGGATTGCTTCTGCTGACAGGATCAAGGATTGAATAGCAAAACAATAAATGACTCGTTTTGGCTGTCTGCATTTTTGTCTGCGGTGTGACTAGAGGGTTGTGAATTACGGATTCACAGGATATTGATATAAAAGGTAATGACCTAAAAGCAACATCCCACATTTTGACATTATTCCGTGTGTAGAGCCCCCTGAGGACGGCGTAAGTGACGCCGAAGTATGTAAAAACGATACAAGACCGTGTTTATATATGTCAAGGCGTATATATTGGGGTCATGAATGAATATTGTAACATCCCCTAATTTACCTGAAGAAGCGGAAGAAAAATATGAACCTACCTCAGTTAGGGTAGGCAGTCTTTGTTCCGAAGCTCGATCCTGGAATACATACGCGTAACTTTGGGGGGTGGGGCAAGGGGGGTAAATGCCCCCTCAATATTTTTTTAACCTAGGAATTTTTTTACTGAATTGAATATTGACAAATAAAAGAATAGACAGAAAAAAGAAAATCAAAAACTTGCGTTTTATGGGACCAATTTTCCTCCCTTTCACATTTGACTAGTTTGTAAAATAAATTTCCTAATACCCGTGGTCAGTTTTGCCGCCCCCGTGTTTTTAGCAAAGTTACGCTTATGCTGGAACATCCTGGAGAAGAAACAGAAATGCTGGACGCTCAGAACACTTAGGTGTGCTTGCACAGGTCAGCAGTGCTGAGAATTATCATTCTTGGTGTGGATACGATTCAGTGGCCTTAAGGTGGCCTCCAGGGAGGGCTTCTTACTGTCAAGGAAATTACAGACTTCATGTTATTAAGGATCTAACTAATGACCTTTACGTTGTGTTATGCACGAAGTAATGACAGCTTCGTGCAAGCGGAATTAGGAATTACACTTTAACCTAAAACGTTTTTTCATTATTGTAAAATATTTTAAGAATTTTACGCCTGGTTAATGGTTCCTGCAAATCTGGAAAATGGAATTGCTTATGGAAGTTTTCCTTATTGTAAATAATGATTTTCACTTTGTTTACCGCTGTTGATTAAGTCGAAAATACGCTTTTTAGATGGGTATGGTGGGCCGAAATGAAACCCGACAACCAGAAAGTGTTTAACCTTACAGTGTTGCATTCAGTTTGAATACACCATTAGTTCTCAGTGCAGGAGCAGGACAGTATACCTTACCACGCAACATCTCTTCCCAAAAGACTCATTTTCACCAAATTTTTGGGATGTAATACTATTCAGAAGCCAATCGCGGTGGCCTTGTTGCCTAGGGCGTTTGCTGGGATCGCGGGTTCGAGTCCCACTGGGTTTGTGGAACCTTGTCCCTTGTGTTTGCTGGATATTGTGTAGGTAGCGGCCTCAGCGACGAGTTGACCACCCGTCCAGAGGAGTCCTACCGGGTGTGTTCCCGATTGTGTGTGACCTAGAGACATCAACAATGAGGCGGTCTAGGCCCCAGTTGGGCTGTTTTGCCACAGGAAAATAAAATACTCTTCAATAAATCGGGTTCTTTCCTAAACAAAATTATCTGCCGACATCACTAAAACTTTTTCAGCTGGAGAATCGGGAGGTATCTTCTTCAGTGCAGGCATATTTTTAATTGGTTTTACTGTTTGTGTATTACTCTTAGCGATTTTTGGAGACTGCTGGGTAGTCGAAATAAGCAGAATGTTGTTGCCTTCGATACCCTTGCATTTACAAATCTTTACAGCTGACTGTACAATGTCTGGTAACAGTAAAATATATTCCAGATATTTCCTTAAAATTTCTTGTGATTGCTGAGCTGAAAATGCAATATTATCTCCATTATATTTCACCATGTGAACAGTCAAACATGAATTCGTATGATATAGTTCAGTCTTGCTGAAACCCCCGTGTTAGGGTGGAGGGTTACTCTAATCTAGGGGCTTAAGCTTTTGGACTCATCATGGTTGGTGATGAAGCCGAGAAGTGCAATTGAAGTCCCTCGAAAATGTTCCGGAAATGGATTGCCTCGTGCCACAGTACTTTTCCCCTCTCTGTCTTTTCAAAAGTCTGCGTTCTATGATTCATACTGCTATGACAGCAAGTTCTGTACTGAGAGCGCTTTCATTACTGTTCACTTTTACCGTTCGAGAACTTACAGAAACCAGTTGCGTACCGACTTACTGTGATACAGCCTGTCTATCAAGTCTTGACGAGCACGCCAGCAGGTTTGGGTTAACCACTCTGCTTAAAAAACCCATTTTACGTTGGCCTGATTCGATAGCAGTATTAATTTATACGACTCCTTTCCTAAAGCACAGCCTATTGGTTTCGTCGTATCTGTTGAACTTTCTGTTGTTCTAACGTAAAAGTAAATTGTGAAGATTTACGGTCTTTCGGCACGTGACGCCGTGTAATTCGGTATTTACGTACCAACGTTTGGGAAGAATATGCGACCCTCATCTTCATGCTAGAAAAGTACCCTGAAGTTGGAGACAGTAGCGGCACGGCGTCTCGTCGCAGACACCACGGCGACAACGTCAATTTTCTTACAAATAAAACTCGTCTGGTTCGATGAATTTTGATAAGATTCGGTATCTTTGTCTTGTGCTAATGGCTTGCGTAGTTGATATTGTGACTGCGCTACGAGCCAGCTTGTACGGAGTTCGAATTCCGGCAGGGGTAAGAGATTTCTGTCGCCTCCAAAACGTCCAGACCGGCACCCCATCCTCCTATTTAATAGATATCGTGTCATTTCCCGGGGGATAAAGCACCCGTGGCGTGTGTTGGCCATTCATCTCCATCTAGGGCCAAGGGTAAGCATGAGTGGAACTATACCTCCACTCCCCATGTTGCCTTTATGGCGTGGACGGGGACAACTTTACTTTTTGACTGACGTATCTATTTACCGTAATTTTAACAATCATTCTAGAAAGACGTCTCTGTGTACTCAACAAACCCGTAGAAATAAAGTTCACATTTTTTTCTAGCCGTATAGATGTGAAGCGAAATTACAAGTTATGGTTCGGCCCGACTTTATGGGAAAAGCGTCCGATTTTTCCGTTTGATTGTGCGCACGTAACAGTCTCATTCTACGTCTGAAGGGAAACTAGAGTAACTAGCGTCTCTGGCGGCAAGATTAGAGGATGTTACACTGAGGGACTACTCGTTGCCATTCCACTTTCCTGCATAAGAAAATATAAGATAAAATTGTAGGAGTTTGCAATTTACCCTGCTGTTTTATAAGTCTAATGGTGTCAAGTCTAGTAGACTACGTAACCATGGAATACGAAGAGAAACTGAGAGAGTGTTTGAGATTCGGATGCCCGAGCAGAGCATTTAGACTTAGAGCGGGACTAACTGACACAAGAATAAACTGCGTCATAGAAAACTAGTGGTAAAGCGGCCGGCGCGTGAAACTGCTCATTCGTATTTACTGGGACCGAGGACTTCAGCAGCCTGTCACTGCAGACTAAGATCATGATAAACACTTAACAGCCATTCAGTCAAGGCTTAGGGTATAGAAATTTCTAAAATTTACGGTTTGAGATTCGTATACGTAGTGGGTTGGGGACACACGGTGGCGCAGTTGGTTGAGGCACTGCACTACAAACCGGAAGGTCGCGGGTTCGATTTCCGAAGGTGTCATTTACATAATCCTTTCGGTCGCACTATGGCCCTGGGGTCGACTCAGCCTGTAACAGAAATTAGTACCAGGAATAGTTTGGGGGGGGGGGGGGGGGGTAAAGGCGGCCGGTGCCTAGGGCTGACAACCTTACCACTTTCATCTGCCGATTGTCTAGAAATCTGGCGGCCTTAACCTCCTCGATCCCTAAGGGCCTGTCCAGGCCTGTAATGGGACTGCTTTACCTTTGCTTTTTTCATATGTATTCTGTTGCTTGGGGAAAAAATCGGTCAACTTCCCAGACAATTGCGTACTGCGGCAGCATATTGATAAAGCACGTAGCTGGATACAGTTTGCATGGGCAAGACTAGATATGGTGGACCTCAGTAGATGTTTCTTTCTCAGCCAGGAATCGTAGAACACTTCCGAGCCTCTCTGCCGCACTCCTAAGCAGTTTTAAATTGTCGTGGCCTGCGTCCTTGTTATTTTGCTGTCAGAGTGACGCGGCCCACTGCATGAAAACCAGAGACACTCGCCATGCGTTGAGACCAGTTATTCGATTTATGACTCACAGAAACCACGGCATAGCCTCGGTCAATATACACACACGAGCCAAGAGCTTTTGTATTATTTGAATTCCCTTTTTTTTATCCTTCCCCCTTCATCTCTTTTTCCTTCTGTCACTATTACACAGTACATATGTAAAGGGAGTTGGAGAGAGACTTAGGGAAAGTGCTTAGAATTCCGTTCCGGTGGTTTTTTAGAGTCGTGTTGGAAAAATGTGCGGAATTTTACTAGATTTCTGTGGCCTCTTTCCAGCATTCCACCACCACATGAAGAATGCATGAAATAATAGCCGTATGAGGCATGGTCGCAGAACGCAATATATATTACGAATATTTTGGTTCGGTTTGAATTTCCTGAGACATTGCTATGTTGCGGATGTTTAGCCCTGAGGCACAATCCCATAGCAGCGCGTTTGGGATTTGTGGTAGATAAAATGACACTGCAATAGGCGATTTCCCGTTTAGGGCTCATGATCGAGGTTTCAACTTAAGGCTCATCAATAAGGTGTACTCGGTTTAAAAATTAACTAAACTTTGTAAATATTTGGGTCTACGAAAATTCCGTGTAATTTCACACGAAACTGCCTACGATAAACCAATTTCTGTCTAAAGTGAGGAAAGTGATGGAACACAACTTAAGTAACCGTCAGTTATGTACAAAGAATATTCAGTCATGCGAGTTCGTTACCGTCTCTTCAGATGCACTGCAAACTTTAGGACCACTTGACTGTATCATGAAGCCTATACGTCTATCAGGACTTACTGTATCTGTGATACATGTTGTGACCTGTGACGACGTCTTTAGATTTGCTCCTCAGATTTCGAAAATGCAACCTCTTGAGCGTTACCCGAAACTTTAGAAAATATATTAATGTTCACTGTTTTGGTACGTGTGCTTTTGGCATTGTTGTATATGTAATTTTTTAGTTTTAAGGACCCAGAATTATTTAACTAATTCTGAGAAGTTGATAGTCGGCCATCCATTGAAAAGGATCCTGAATTTCGTGGAATTCCTCTATTTTATTCACAGGAACCTACCATTGTACCTTATTTCCAGCCAAATGCCTCTAATACACGTACATTAAAAACTTCTGTTCTTTTAAGATCCAGTTTAATATAAACGTTCTACGTATGTGTGACGTCAAAAGCATTATCAGCCCTACATAATCTGCGACTGAAATTTTGTAAGTTTTTCTTGTCGCTAACATTCTCATTACATGTCCCACTCATGCCGCCCGTAAGTTTATCACCCGTATAGTTTTTGGTGAAGATTAAAAACTATAGTGTTTACAAATAAAATAGTTTTTCTTGTACAGTATTGTGATTCTGAAAGTTTATATAAATGTGACACTTAGA
Organism: Coptotermes formosanus; assembly: GCA_013340265.1. Taxonomy (NCBI): domain Eukaryota; kingdom Metazoa; phylum Arthropoda; class Insecta; order Blattodea; family Rhinotermitidae; genus Coptotermes; species Coptotermes formosanus. The sequence continues at coordinate 489,586 of BLKM01012995.1, read as the reverse complement.
CATTACCGGCGATGAGCTACATCACTTCGTCTCTCAGGTATAGAACTGATTCGCAAATGTCTGTGTATGCAAATATAACAGTGATACAAATAATGCTTGTGTAGAGTTCTCTGCCGTCTGTCTTACTCCGTCGAGCGTCAGGGGTAAAGTGACTGTGCTGCACAAGTTTCTCTTTCTCCTTCCTCTATCTCGTCTTGATGCTTTTATCTCACAAAAGGGTTAAAAAAAGGAAGAGTTTCTATAGCAGTTTTCAATACTCCTCTTTCATACATGACCGCTCATTAACTTTTCGAGTTTAAGATTCCGTGCAGGGAAGATGGCACTATAGTGGCTGATGAGGGCATTTCTCACCCTAATCCAAAAGCGTTTTTCCTATTCACTGACTTTCTGCTATGGCGCATTCGTTTTCTTTTTCCCTATTCCTCTTCAACATCTTTCTTCTGTGTTCTGTCCTCTCACCATATTCTAAAGTTTTGAACTCTTTGCACTGCAGAAGCTCGTTATGAGGAGACTGAAGCCAAATTTGTATTTCGATGTTTCAAGTAACACGAATTTAGCTTTCTAAATTTCTTCGGTTCTCTTTATTATTATTATTATTATTATTATTATTATTATCGTTATTGGCTTCAAACCTGATTTCCTTCAGGAACAAGAAAGGAGTGCATGTGCTGTTGTTACCTTGCATGAAGCCACCTCAGGAACACATCTTTTTAAATTTACGCCACCGAACTTGGCCAATAGAGTGGTGAACACACCCGCTTCCTCTTCGGCAGTCCCGTCGAATGTCGAACCTAATATTTTTTATGTGCGAGTATTTAATGAAACCTGAAATTTTATTACCGTGTTCGATACAGCCCGCCACCTCACCCAGTCTTAGACCAGCTAATCTAGTCTACAGCTCATATATTTCTTAAATTTGTCTCATTAACCCTGGTATCCATCCGCCTATGCTTGGCTCTTCCAAGTGCATGCCTTCTGTTCAGGTTTTACGATTGAAATGTTGAAAGCATTTCTTGTCCCCTACGTTTTTGTTTCATGTGCCATTCGTCTTTCCCCCTTGACATGATATGTTGTGAGAAGTGCAAAATTTTGAGAAACTTTGCACTCTGTTCTAAAAGGATGGCGATCTATGTTTTCTTCAGGGCCAGAGACCCAAGTGACACTGCCACGTAAAGAGGTAGATTTATAACTTCTGTTTTGTATATTTGTATTCGTGGATTTCTAGGAAATTGCGCCTTATGAGATTTTGAACGAACTATAGTAAGAATCCCCGGAATAAAATCCACTTCGATTTCCTTATAAATGTAATATTCTTCAATTTATATCTTGAAGAACTGAAGGCTTGACAGGAAATAAACACGTCTTAGCCCCAGCATGTACTAAAAATTTAATATCGTGTGTTCGATTTTCTTTCTGTATAGGAAGATTTACACTTTTAAAATATCACTCTCTTTCTAGATCGTTGTCTATCATTTAAGTTTACTTACTGACACTGTCAGTATTTCAGATCTACTGTGCCGAATTTGTAGATCAGCTCGTCCCATCCTAGCTGAAATAAAATTGAAATAAATACCTTCTTCTCTAGAAAATTAATGCACTCTTCATTAAATGTGGAGAATGTGCAGCCTACTTACAGGCGTGCAAGTCATGTACGCACAAAATTGCACACTCGCGCACGCAACTAGGTTCATGTGCCACGACTTGAGTAGCCTATGGAGAAGCAGCTTCTGGAAATGGAGGGGGAGTGTGGGTGCGTGGGGTGTGCCAGGAACTCACTCACTTAATTACTGCTGCTGAAAGAATGGCGAAAAGTTCCGGCGACTTAATTACTTGGAATAATTGTCGCTGTTCTTCGTTATTAACCGTTGGCGGCCATTACCCTTTACGATGTCCCCGCGCAGTCTCTCTTTCCTGCTGGTACACGATTACCTCGCCTCTGAAAATCGTTCACACATATTCCAGAGAACCAAATGATGACTTAAAACGTAAAAGATAGATGTTAACCTATTCAGTTTTGTCTGTTCTGTTCTCGCATAGAAGTTGAGTAATGAGAAAGGTTCTAGTAACTACCATCAACAACTCTTATGTAACGCTGCGATTTACTTCGGAATGTAAGTGAGGTCAATACGGAGGTGGCAGCCGGCAGAGTGTAGTCGTTATAGTGAGCAGGATACAGGCTGCGTGACCGACGGAACCTGGTTCGATTTCTAGCAGAGGCAAGACACTGCCACTTCTCCAAATCCTCCAGAGCGGTTCTGGGGCCCACACAGCTTCCTGTTCGATGGGTATAGGGTACTCTGTTCCTTGGGTGTCTTTTCAATTTTCATCTAAGTTTTCATTATGATTAAACACCGCTCCTTGAAAGCATTGTATATGGGGCACTGGATGGATTTGGGTGGTCAGCTTCACGCTCGTTCTACGTAGTCTAAATCACAGGACAGTTTTACCGGCAGGACTTCACATTGTGTAGAAGGCAGTAACGCCCTCTGTACCCAGCATGTTTAGTCCGTCGATACTGCTGATTGAGTTACGCTGCCTCGCATTTCGTTATGGGTGGCGCACAGGCGTGTAACGATAGTAGACTGTGGCCGGAAGGAAGCCGCTGCCTCGAGCATTTAGGATTCTGATTTGTGCTACGGGTAGTCCCGGTGTGATTCTAGGCCAGAACACGAAGTATTCTGACGTTTTTCGCGGATTTCGTTTGTCCCTCCATTTCAATTCCAGGTTAGTATCTGTAATTAGGACACGACCGCCCTCGTCCGCATTCTTTCCACTTCATTAGTCACTAATCGTCTACCACTGGACGCTGCATAATCTGAGATACTGCCTTTCAGTCAATAAACTGGAAAAAGTGAAATGAAGGAGCTAATAAGAGCACAACAGTGCAGCAGTTGTAATAAAATGGTTCAGAGTAAGTTCTTGAGGTCTCAGAACGTAAAATTTCAGATTCTGTTTATCGTCCACACACAATTTATCGGCCTCTTGTTTGGATAGGATGATTTAATTTCGAAATGTTTCTTTAATTTTCCTGAAGTCTGAATCATTGCACCTAAATAATAATTGACTTTTAGTTGCTAAAGCACAATTTATAAGTTAAATTATTCATTCATGACACCAACAGATGCACCTGCGATGTATACAGTTGCAGTCTTGTATCCCTTCTACATGTTTCGGCCTCGTTACACCATACTCGGGGAGCTTTACAACAACTCACGACAACTTACGAAAGTATAATTGCTTACAAAAGTAATTTATTGTATTCATAGTACATAACATCACTGAAGATGGCGTAAATGACGCCGAAACATGTCGAATCGATATAAGACTGTAAATGTGTAAGTTATATCATAGGTGCATTTGTTGGTGTCATGCCATGAATGGACAGTTTATTTCAGTCAAAGTGTACGGAATAAATAGTGTCAAAAACACAACTTACAAGTTTCACACAAAGATTACTTTCTCTGCTGTCTTAATTTCTTACCTTCTTTCTTTCCTTTCCCAGTTTCTTCGTTCTTTTATTCTTTCCAGTCCAGCTTACGTCTCTGTCACGCTATATCAGCCACCTTGATCGCAACGAGTGTGTGACACAAGTGTTTTTATGATCTGCGCTTTTCGACGAATATGCTGGCGTCGATCGTTATTATCGAATTTGCTGACATAGATTATCCACATGCATTTTGTGTGTATGATTACCAAGATATTGGGTTTTGTGGCAGTTCTTCTCACTTTTTTAATTGCGCTTCTTTGGACCCGTTCTGGTGTTACTGCCTCTGTTCTTCACTATTCGCTGCATGCTTAAACAGTGCTGAGTAGTGTAGTGTGACAAGTGACTTTGGTATTTGATAACAAAGTGTATAATCACGAAAACCATCACGTGATGTGCCAAACGCAAAATTTTAGTTAGTGATGTATGCATGCAGCCGGAACTATGAGTTCGAAAACATACTTTAGCCCAGAGGTACACATATTTTCCAGAAATCTAGCACATAACACAAAATTCTGCGCACCAGACTGGTAACACGAAGGAAGTCCGTTCTCAGAAACCACAAATATTAAGTGCCACTTTCAAAATTTATTCGTACGGGCAACCTGGCGCCCGGGATTTGTTCACCCCTGCTGTAGCCGTTTCAGTGTGCGAGTTAATGCGAACGGGTAATAGAAACACTTACTGTGGGAAACGAAAGTTTTAGTGAGCGAGAAACTGTTTCGTGGCTTCCTGGTGGCGAGTGTGGAGTCTCGGCTTTCTATTGTATAGCAGGCCCTGATGTGAAAAGTTGTGGGTGGACACGGATTTGAAGAAGGGCTTAGAGAAAGGGATGTAATTATATTACAGTGACTGTCCTGCAGACTATAGTAACATGACTTTCAATTTTACTTCCCCAAATCCCTCGCCCGAACAGGGTTGTCCATTTTTGGGCCACTTTAAGTTTTCCACACAGCCTGTTACAGTCCTCTATCTGGGGTCTGGCCACCATGAAATTTATTACTAGCATTCCGTGAAATAAATTTTGTTTATTATGTAGGAGAAATGAGAAATGCATGACCTGTAAAGTTTTAGAAATATTAAGTGAAATCAACGTAGGAAAATGAAGTGTAGATGGCGAGTAATTGAAAAATGTATCGGCCGTAACTGAGTATCGTAACGTCAGTTTTGGCATAAGGACAGGAGGCATCCTGTTCTTGAAGCATACTCTTTTTAACAGGTCCTTTAATATTTATTACTTATGTTATATTTTACAAGAAAATATGTACAAAGCACATGAAGTGTATGAATCCTCACAATCTTTTAGGATTGTAATAATTATAATGCACCTTAAAGCAATAAAGTGCTAGAGTATGGACTTCTGCAAAAGGTTAAAGATGGTGTAGGCTCGTATATACATTTTAATTAATCTTACAGTTTCGAGAAATTTGGGAATTTCTTTGACAATAAATTAAAAGTAAGTATATGGTATTACTGAGGGCTTTTAAAGTAAATCGAACTTCGATTTGCCAATGAACAGGGAATTTATTTTGCTTGCTGTCACTGTCTTTGGACTGCTAAAACCTGAAGATGGAGGCAGTAGGCTCTTCCGAAACATTGTTAACTTTTTGCCAGTCGACACGGCATAACGATCGAAAGACTTTGATCTCTCTCACAGTCTCTCAAAGTTCATATCTCTCTCACAGTACTTTTTCTTGATTATACAAATTTGAAGAGAGGCACACAGGTTCTCCGTTCTCTTTGTAGAGGCACCCATTCTTTTTATCCTAACGATATTACATTTTTAGACAAAGAAAACCGTCTACTCCAGTTTAAAAGAAATTAGAGGATTTTACTGTCTACGAGCGCACCCTTCCTTCAAGCTAATGGTGGGCCATTCACCGAGCCGTCTGTCAATGAAGACACTTGTGTCGCCGCTGTAGAGATAGAAGACACAAGAGCGACAGATAGCGGTATCTTGACATGCATCAGTCCTTGTACCCGCGGGTCGCCCTACCGGCAGTTATGTTTTCCTCAGTAGGGTGCCTACTGTTTTGCAGCCACCATATCGTTTTGTCTGATTGAACTATCAGATCTGTCCTTCAGAACCCTTACATGGTTTTAATAACTAACATGACCCGGGTTTTCAGGTCCTTGCAGCTGTGATTCTGACAGTTCAAATCTTCTGGGATGATACATGACGAAAAAAAGTCCAGAAGACCTGAATCTTACGTCTGGGTCATGTTGCAGAAAATGGTGTCACACTGTGCAGCTACCGTAAGCTAGAGCAGATTTTCTTAGCATGAATGGTTTTATCAAATTTTACAGAATATGTGCTCAGAATTCCCGCCTTAAAGGAATGTGGGCAGGCTTCTACTTGGATCAAATATCCAACAAATCACGAAGGGTTCCATTGACTCATAAGCATATTTAAGTTATATCGAAAGTTACTCACCAGCAAGAAGTTACAATCAAGGAAGCTGGCTCCATCAGTAACACTTTTAAATTAAGCTTAAATTGTTATTGTTTCAAATGTCGGCAGGACCATAGACTGTCCTGACAGAAGATTGTTTTTTGTGGTTTTTCTTAATTCCTCCATAAAAATGTCGACATACTCCTCAAATTGCACCACGATTGCTTCATTCCACTTTCGTTTTAAATCTGTTATCCTTTCCTTATATCAAACAAAGCACTCGAATTCTCCTAGCATGAGGCGATTTAACGTCCGTGCAAGTCAGTTGGTGAAAATGGGAAGGCATAAAACTGTACCTGAAGTAATTATTTTAAACACCTTCATGTATTTAAATGTAACTGCATCCTTTATAAAGTGAAATTGCTCCTGATTGATACACAGTGCATTATCTCTGTCGATTTTATTCTTGTGTGAACTCTACTAAGCCATGCGAGTATCCTTGAAGGCGCAGTGTGGTCATAGCGCCTTTACTCCATAATTCCGTCCGTACTGCTTCGGTCTCGGGCGTGGGGTTGATTCTGATTCGGGTGAAACCCTCACTCCCTCGTCCCAGCAGTGACTTCCGCCTTGGTAGAGAGGGTGCCACAACAGTGGAACTACGGCCAACAATGGGAACAGGGGAGAGGCAACATCGATTATCGATACTCGATAGATGTCACCCGTCAAAAATACGTTCCTCACAAGTGGACACCGAAAACAGAGGAACAGCGTCTGTCTCCTCAAGATGCTTCCATTGCATGGAATTTAGTACAATAACAGAACATTGTGGCTGTTTGTTGGCACTTTGTTTGTGGTATATCTTATTGTTGCGTGTTTGTTTCTGTAATTATGCTGGCACTCGATTGGCCCGAGGCGACTAGGGACGAAAAATTTGACCTTGCTTAAATAACCATGCACATCTATTACCCAACTAAAATTTGGACACGCTGATGCCATAGAAGTTCCGTGTCTGTTTGCTCTAAAGCAGTGGTTCCCAATGTGTGCTACCAAGGGATCCGCCGCCAGTTCCCAGGGGTCCATGGATACATTGCTGTAATAGATGTCTCGAAGTTTACTTATTTTTTAAATTAAAGGAATAATGTTTTGTCAAAAATAATGGAGGAACGGCTTTAATTGGCGATACGTTTATTTCGTATAACCGTTCGAATATCTAATTAAGAAACTTCCTGTACCCACGAAGCGAGTGAAATTCAGTTCAATTAAGGTCAAATCGTGCAATGCATTGTTACGTATGCTACTGGTATGTATTCATAACTATCTGAAATGAGTTCTGAGAAAAAGTTTTTTTTTTTTTGTGATTTTGAACACCTATCATCTAGACACTCTACACGTAGGCCTATTTACGTGAGCGAGGATGTGAGGATCCGTGGTTATTTTTCAAAACCAAAAGGGTCCCGCGAGCAAAAAATCTGGGAAACAGTGCTCTAAAAAATTTTAAGAAGCTGTTAAAGTATGTCATCGGACACGCCATTGTGCGGCGGTAAATACGCCTACATAGTATAATAACAGTGAAATTATTCAGTATACTTTTGAGAATTTGTATGGATACAGGCCTATGTAATTTTTTTTTTTTTTACTTTACATCTTAACCTGAAAGTGGATTGGCAAGGTGATTTTTTCTAGCATTGATGGAGTATATAGGTTTGAGGTATTGGAAGTTCTCACAGCGGCGTTCACATTACGATCTTCTGAGACGTGACGACACGTCGGAATGTCGTTTGGTTGATAGACACTTGCATTTTGGAGGAACCTTCTGTATCCATCCTCGTGGTAAAACCTATTCCGCACTGAAGAAGGAAACAGCTGTTTCCTCCGAAATATTTTTACCTATCTGTCAAATTACTCTGTGCTGCATGTCATCGCCATCATAGCTTGTATGGGCTTCGGTTGTAACCTTATCCTGCACGTCTTCTGTTATATTCAGGTCTGTAGACATGCTAGTTTTTCGCAAGTAGCCGAGTTGTCAAGTAAGATGGAATCTTAACACTAGACGTGTAAATCTTGCACTATGATCTAATGTTATAATACCCGCCGTAAGACACATGCCTGACTGTATATTATTCACACCGTGCATAATCAATAATGGAGTACAAGTTCATACCAACTAATGCACTCTTATTATGGAAAATGTTCTTAAATTACAGAATTTTATTGCCACGTGGTTCGATCCCAATAGGTTCGATATCAATAGGATCGAACCACGTGGGAATAAAGTTCTGTAATGTAAGAACATTTTCAATAATGAGAGTGCATTAGTTGATATGATCTTGTATTTTCATTAGCCTGACTTTGCTTCCAGTAGCTATCCTATTGACGTTCCCCGAATTGTTTGGAAATTTCATGTCTTGAATTACTTGATGATTTTTTGAGAGACAGTCATGAATAATTCTTCAAAGTACTACAGACGACCTTACTGCGCTATGCGAGCGGCCTCAAATGACTTGCACGTGGAAGAGCGCATGGGGTCCGGGGAGAAGGAAGTATTGACAGATGTGGGCCTACGTACAATTCCAATAAAATAGAATCTGGATGTTCAAGAGTTAGAACTTTTGTGATCACTCCGTTTCGACGTTTCGTGACTGGTTTCGCCAGTCGCGATGAGACCACGTGGCTGGCCGAAACATCTTCCCCCACTCTCCTGCTATTACTCAGATCACTCTCAGCGAAGTCTTGTTCTGTCTTTCGCTATGTGAGGTTCATTACTGTCACGTTTTATGGCATTGCTCTGTCCTTCAATCATTTAACATAATTAATACTTCGAAAAATCGCCTGTTTTCTTAATAATAAACCTTCATTCTTCTTATGCCTTTCCAGGCTATTCCTTATTTTTATTTCTGGTATTTAATAAGTTCTTGGAAGTCGCTAAACATTTTACATTCTGACGTTTATAACTCTGTGTTTATTTTATAGTATCACTGGCAATGCTACATCCATAGTATATTTACAAATTAAGCACTAAGTCCATATCAAGGAAAGTGACAAGGCCTGCGAACCACACTTTGCCGTCCACAGATTACGAAGCGGAGGAATGCAGGTGATAGTGCAAGAGTATGGGGAAAGGGACCGAAGGTCAGGTCAGATGCATCACCTAGCGGGTTGCAAGAACTGAGGGACTAAAGATAAGGGCAGTAGCAGAACCCCTGTAACATACTGGGTTTTTGTCGTGCGTTTCCATCCCTTTTTGCAGAACATTGCCTTTATCCTTCAGGCACCCTATCTTCTTTCGCCCATTAACCATAAATCTCTGAGCAATGTCCAGGTGTGCAATATCGTACAGGGTACAAGGGTCCAAAGTGGAAGGGAAATGAATGTTGTACACAACCCACGGATTTTTTTTTTTCTTGAGGGACCAAACTACCCCCGAATTTTGTCTGGGTTCGGGGTTGGAAGTGAGAAGGGTGAGGTCACATTAAGCCCCTCCCTATTCCTATAATGGGGGCGGGTCCATCGCAACTCCGCCTCACCCTTCTCCCTTCCCGCTCTTTCGACCCTTGTTCAGCCGTCTACTCTCCCTCTCTCCCTGTCTCTGTCTAACCAAAGGACCAGAAATATGGCTGCTACCCTCTAGCTACAGAATCAAATAGCGAAGGCTAATAGAGCATAATATAGGGTAGGGTAAGCAGAGGAAGAGAGACAAGTTAAAGATTATGATAGAAATAAACAATAAAAGTGAACAGAAAACAGATGGGAAGTTGCGGAGCAAAAGTAGAGGGAATGAGTTCCGGTAAGTCCCCCACGAGGCCCAGGCAAGTTGTTATAGCTCCTGGAGATGTTAATGGCTTTCTGTATATATAGAAAGAGAGGTGTGTTAAATCGATGGGACTTGCACGCCTCGCAGTGCCATTCTCTTCGCAGCACAACATTACCTTTCTGCTATAATTGCAAGCTTTATTTAAGGGCAGCAGAGGAAAGTCGAAGTGCTGAGTAACTGCAGGGCAGCAACCGTTTAAACAGATACGTATCCCATGAAAATCACACAAACATTTGAAGATTTCTTAGTTCATGTTGTGCCACAAGTAGTAGGTTCAACGTCTCTGTTCGTTAACTCTGACGAAATGACATAATTTACTGAGGGTATGTTTAGGTTTATATAACCTGCACACCATTAGAAAGAAAAGTTGCCCCCCCCCCCCCGTGGTTAATTAAGCACTACGCCAGAAGTCTTTCTCGTACTACGCTGAAGTTACACTCTTTGGACCACCCTCAGTATTTTTTTTTCTCATGGATCGACAGCCCTAGTGGGCCTAGGCTTCCTCTATGAGGTTCGTCGATCGCACTCAGTGATGCACATCACACTCGGCAGGACTCCTCTGGACGAGTGATCGGCCCGTCGCAGAGACATCTACTCACAACACACAACACTCAAAAGAGACACACATCCATACCCCTGGCGGGATGCGAACCCGCAATTCCACTAAAAGAGCGGTGGCAGACCCACGCCTTAGACGGTGCACCAACTGAGATCGGCACTCTGTTTATAAATGTAGTTGTCTCCTCTGAAATTTTGGCACCTGTATACCAATACACACGGAGTAATTTTTGTAATTGTTTCAGTCTTCGTCAGCACCGGTATGACAAACTCGAGCGTCCTGCAGGGTTTCTTCTTTATAAAATCCATAATTTTCCTAGCCTTATAACCGACGGATATCGAAGCTTCTTTTGAGGGACGAGGAAGGATGTGAAGCTCGCCCTTCCACGTCACTGGATTCCGTGAAGTTCAGCTTACTTAATGTGCCTGTATGCCTCTGTGCCTTGATTCTTAAACACTTATTTCCAAATGGGTCTGACCCGCGGTTTGCGGTTGCTGTATGGTTTTCACTAAAGAGAAAAACTGAACGTTATTATCAAATTCCTTTAGTGTAAACTGCCGCGTTGTAGCCTATCCATAACAGAAGGCCTCGCTAATTTTTCTGCCTCCACCCTTCCCGAGGTAGGCTCCATGGTCCGAATTTCGACAAAAATGCGGACTGCCCTGCATACGCATGCGCAGCACACTTCATTAGCGTGTGCACGCAGGGAACTTCGGTTCTAACGTTTTCAAGAGGCAAATATCAATACTGTCATATAGAACATTATTTTTATTCACCAAACAAGCTAAAGAAACTGAAACTTAAATAAACTTTTGTGAAATAACAACTGAACTCTAATTAAAACTTCAAACAATCTGTACTTTAAAATTAGAAGAGCTTATTTTGCTATTAAATTAAAACACAAGGCCAATTCTTTGAGACATAGGGTGTGCCCAGGCACACCCGCCACACCCTGTACCCACGCATATACTGTCCTGACTAAAACTTCTGGACAAAATTCTGGATTCCAAGAATACTGAGAAATAGACCACAATTGCTGGTTTTCGCACCATTTAAAATTTAATATTAGGGAATAATTTTTATTATAAGACGCCGTCTCTAACATGGGGCACTAAGAGTGCCGTTAATTAGCGTGCGTCATAAATAAGAAAACGGGTTCGAAATGAGGAATAACCATAGCTTCAAACTCGTTAGGGTTCACTTTTGTTCTGGCTTGTGCCTTTCAGAGTTTGCATTTTTGGAAATTTGTAGTATTCTCAATCACGCTTAAGCCGTATCAAGTTTTGGTCTTAATTTCTTGTTGCGTTAGTATAATACCTTTTGTTGGCGAGTAGCCTAGGTGTGGCCATAACGCCCAGAACAAGAAATTTGTTTGGAAATTAGGTTTAGATTTAACTGTCGAATATGGCTGTGAGACTCATCTATGAAAACGTGGGCTTCTAAGCATTTGTATTTTCCTTCAGTAGGTCTAGAAATTGTTATTTTTTTATTTAGTGTAACGACTAAGAAGCGAACATGCCATTATAAATACCCTGTAGGCTGGTATGTGGGTTGTAGAGACGCAGTCAGCGTTTTGGACGAATATGTTCGGATGGTGCTAAGAGAAGTTCGCGGGAAATGTGCTAAGTCAGGATGGTAACAATGGTCCACTCATGAAAGGAGGGGAATTCCCTGCATTGTTGTGGCCTCAGTTGATGTCTCAGCTCCCAGCATGCATTGCGCTAATCACCTCAACTGTCACGCTCAAACCGTGCTGTAATTATTTGCCGGATCAACTCACAATAACAGAATCTCTCGCTGTCCTTATCTTCTCATTTTATAAACGATTCACTTTTATAAAATGCTTTAGATGATTCTGTTCGACTTCTTTATGGGTTCCCTTTTCATCTGAAATCCCGATATTAGAACGAACCACTTACATCTTATAATGATCAGTACATATAGCTACATGATTTGTTTTCCTCAGGTACTCCCACTTTTTCTGTATACAGTTGAATTCGGACATGCTTGCTAATAATTCAGCATACAGATAGTCGTACCCCTCCTGTCTCTTGACTGAGTGGCTGAACATGAATATGTTTTTTTTGTACACTGAATGCAATATTACATTTCAAAACTATGTCCGGTATAACGACTTCTCTAGGCGTTTACGTTAGTAGGCTTCCGTCCAGACGTGGCGCAGGCGACGTACCTTCCACAGCGTGGGCCTAAGCTGTGTGTTTCTAATTGAGTTACGAGCGGTGACTATGAAGGAAACGGGTAGGAAGGAATCTATTTACGTAACGAAACAATGGCTGTGTGTAAGCCTAAATATAGGCCTGTATAAATTCGTGTATTTCCCAATTGTGCCCTTATTTTCCCGGTTTCCAAATTTTCGCGGAGATTCTTTCCCTAATGATGGTTGCCGTTTTAATTTTTATGGAGTGTGTTTATTTGGGTTTCCCCACGTTTCTGAGCAACGTCTTGTTTCATCTTCAGAGTGACTGTGCATGCATCTAAGCCAAATTTAGTCATCCTGAGGGTGTAGGCAGTATATTCCTCCGAGACCTCAACACAAACCAAATAAACTACGCGGCGTACAAATCCCACAGACAGCCATCATTTTTGTAGGGTGTTTTGTTTTCCTGCTTGACCGATAAGCGCCGGCCCAACGCTCCGCCCGATGCTCTTCCAGCGTTGCATCCTACGGCGCGTGTCGGGGTGATACAACGGTCGATGACGGGAACTATACAAACGATCGCAGTGATGATAACCTTTACAAAGTCTAATAGAAACTCACTAAATCGTCGGGCTGGCGCTTATCGGTCTAGCAGGAAAACAAAACACCTTGTATGATTACTTACAATATTTTGGAGATAGTTTGGAAAGACATTCGCAAGTATCAGAACATCAGTGAAACAAAGTGTTGTCAAAATAATAAGTTACGAAGTAGCCTTAGGTTTCATAGAAATATCTTGGTTCGTTACTGTGGTCTAAGAAGAGCACTGTTTGCTTTTCGGGATGTTTATCTGTGTGACTTTCCTTGCTATATAAACCAAATCGAAAATTAAGTTCGTTAACATGTTAAAGCCTAGCGGTAACTTTACATACGACCAGGTTTAATATTAAAAAATTCTACGTGGTGCCCACATTGCGTTTATGTGTTTTGTACTGATCTCAGAACAAACAGCAACTTTTGCCTTATAAAACATTAAGAGACTGGTTTTTATAACCGAAGTGGAGAGTGTTTACAGCGCGGTACGCACTGAGTCCTCATATAAAACAGACACGCTTCGTCTTTAAAGGGTTAATGTATGCTACCAGCCGATACCAGCAACAAACGGGACTGAAATGCATGCTACTGTAGGTGTTAGTGTGTCGATTACTGCTGGAGAAATTTACCTCTGTGTAGGTGCATACAGGGTGGCAGCACTGCTTATGGTTTCAAACGGTCTTTACACTGTTGGAAAGAGGCCATGTTCAGTGCTTTAAAGATGAACTCTGCTTTCAGAGGACAATATGGAAACAAACCCAAATAAAATAAGAAAAACAAACATCTGTATTTTTTGTAGGTAATGCGCACATATGAATTTTATCATTATTGTTTTTCTGTCTAGTTGTAACTCCATAACTTTTCAAACTCACATTAGTGTCAGTCACGGTCTATAATGTAGGCCCATGTATAAACGGGATAGTTCTGTGTGGAAAATGTAGCTAGAGCCTGGACTTGTCAAGTTTCTTCTTTGAATTTTCAACTGGTGTTACGTGTCATAAAATATCAAAATGATGCATTTTATGGGCAAACAAGTAGTTTTGTATATTTTCTGTACTCTGCTTGCAGTGCAGTTTAAGTCTATCTGCAGCACCTGATAGACACAGTAACCTACATAGATCACGGATTTTAACATCCCCATACGAAAGAATTTATTCATCTAAACGTACATAGGAGAAAGAAAAAAAACCTGCTGTTGTATGTATGTTTAACACTTGTCAGTAGATGACTTTAGAAGTAGCAGGTTCAACATTGTCCGAAGCTATTCCAAGGCACTGAACAATGCTTAGTTTAAATAAGGGACATTCATGGTCACATACAACGCACGCTTTATAAACTCACACATACACAAGTCCAAATAGCAGCAATTCAAATCATCAGGTTCTAACTATTCACTTGGACCTTGACAATACAGCAACGAAAAGCCAATCTTTCACACAAGATCGTATATACAAAGGCTGGTGCAGTATTATAGAGGCCGTGAACACGCGAGCATTGAAAATACCCTCTATGAGTGTAGCTAGAAACTTAGTGTTGTGGGCATAAAGAATCTTTAATTCTCTCTCTACCCCACAGGCTGTTGGATTATTCAATGCATTACACGGGGACATTTTTGTATGGCAAGGTTTTTCATTCATGCAACTGGATTTTTTGTAAATGGAAGTTGTAAATAAAGCCGCAAATCAGGGGAGACGACAGAATAAGTGACGAGAATAAGTCAATCTAGGTCGGTAGGTCAGTGTGGATCAAAGATAGTGAAGTACAGATACGACATAAGACTTAAGTTCCTGCTTCAAAGCATTGGCGTCACACAACATAAAGCAGAATTGGAGACTAGGGTGGCTAAGTTTGTGGAGCAGGATCGGTCTCGAGAAGCTAATAGTCGCTCAGCTGGTGAAGAAATTATTCGTCTTTTCTGAAGTCTGGAAGTTGGTGCTTCTATTCACAGAAATCCGCGAGTGGACACCCAGTGAACACAGTTATCGACTTCACCACTTATTTCTTTAAGGTCTGCTTTAATATTATCTTTCCATCTGCTCTTCAATCTTCCAAGTTACCTTTTCCCTTTATGAATTTAGCTTGAAATGCATGCATTTCTATTTTTTCATATACATAGTCAAGTCTTCTACTCTGAAATTAGCAGCGGTATACTGCTGCGAAGCCGTGGTAATCACTTCATAACACAAGAGTCTAAAGAAACATTAATTAATTAATTAACTAATTAATAGTTTTAAAATGTGTCAGAATTTAAGTACCTAAAGGTCTAAGGCATACAACTAGAGGCCAAAGTGAAATTGAGAGAAAAAAAATTGACAAAAGGCGACGCCTTTTAGGCATTCTTTTCGAATTAAGAAAAGATAGCCTAAAGTGGAGACCACACCCGCCCGCCCGTCCCTCTGTCCGCCAATCTCTGTATGGTTTAGTGAAAGCGACTAAACCGTTTCTCGGATTTTCATGAAATTCCTTATACGCTTTGTCGGACAAGGGTAGATTTCTTAAAAATTAGGTATGCCACAGCCATCTTTTATTTAAAGGCTTAAAAGAATTTTGTGACCGATTTGGGTATTATATTTGTGTATTATGTCACGGAATACACCATTTGCATTCTTGTTCACTTCATAAAAGATATTTCCATCTAGTGTAATTGTAGGAACAGTAAAGGCTAAGGTGAAAGCATTATACAGTAGCTCATGTCCTGAGGGACGATTGTGTCATGTTGGAGCAAGAACATGCTAGCGCTTAGATCTATCTAAAAATAGAAGTTTAAAATATTTGTAGATATGAGGGAGTGTCAAGCGTAAGCTAGGCATAAAATATAAAATACTGCTTAATAAAGACTTTCATTACTTTATTAGCTGCAGTTTGTATTAATACAAAGGAAAATAAAAAGAAGTAACTTATTAAAAAAGGAACTGTGCCTTAACGCTACGCGTATCTTGGAAAACAGGTCCCTTCTCTCATACATAGAACTGCGTCTAATAGTCTGCACAAAGGAAATTAAAGCACTTAAGCACTGGGCTTAGTCGATTGCAGAAGCATGACTGCAATTTAAGTAGTTAATAATACTGCATGCGCCAGGCTCAAGTACATCTGTATTAAATATTGTATTTAGCCAATATACAGACTATGATTTTCGACACGATAAGTTGCAAGTTTTGAATCGAGATAAATTCTGCAATGGCCACGAGATCGAGGTAACCGTGTTGGATTTGTTTATTGACGTGTGACTAAATTTAAACTTGATGTACGTTTGCAGTCATCGACTCTAATGAACCATTATTTGTGTATCAGAATTTTAATAAAAAAGCCGGAGTAACACACACAGTAATGCATGAGTAGATAAAAGGTAAAGCAGTCCCACTACAGGCCTGGACAGGCCCTTAGGGTTCCAGGAGGTCGAGGTTCCCAGATTTCTAGACAATCGGCACATCAAGGTGGTAAGGTTGTCAGCCCTACGCACCGGCCGCCTTTACCCCCAGTAAATATTCCTGGTACTCATTTCTCTTAGAGGCTGACAGGATTATGCCAATGAAAAAATCCACCATCAGGAATCGAACCCGCGACCTGCCGGTTTGTAGCGCAGTGCCTCAACCAACTGCGCCACCGCGGCCCCGCGTGAGTTCATGCTGCACCATATTTGTTCAGCCGCTTACAGTTGTCCTCCTCGTCTATCACAGCTGAACAAGTCATTACAAACGGGCTTTTTGGCTACATGATCAGCCAGAAGGTGGGCACTGTATCACCTGCTGCTACAAGCGTGTGTATTGCTTTAGCTAGTGTTTGTGTTAGTGCGTAATCACTGCTTAGCAGATTACCCGTAGACGTATGCATGTATGATAATAAGACATACGACCCAAAAAAGATTAAGAAAAATATTATTTCTTTATTTAAATGCATATATGTCCGACAATTAAATATTGTTATCTTAATCTAAACGTTTGTTTTGGCTAGACAGACTACATTAATGACGCGTGGAAGTTATTCCCGCGGAAACACAAAGTCTGTGCAAATTTCTTAAGGGCTGACCACTGCAAATAGAACTAGATTACCCGTTCAGTAACAGTGCGGACAGACTAACGTGACGTGACTAATAAACCTGTTCCCTTGTTACGAAACATTAGGGAAGGTTCAAGACATAATCTTAAATGTTTACGTAAATATAATGATGACGTTTCACCCTTGTTTTAAACAGCTTCTGGCTCGTGGGTTGTAGAACTAATTAGTTGCTGGGTTAAAATCGTAGACTTTGTCACAACAGCGGAGGTCAAACTGTGTGTTGTGTGGTGAACGTCTATACTAACCGCCCAAGCTGCGTTACAATAGCTAATGTTGGTCAAACACTTTAAAGCAAGTGTTGTTACACAATTGAATTTTTGCACAATTCTGTATAGGCGACTATACACCAGCAGAGAATAGCTATGGACTGGAAGGAAGGGGCTTGAAAGGACTAGTTGTTTGTATTATTCCTCCTATCAAAAGTGCTGCTACCGACGGGGGCCCCGGGGGGCGGGGGGAGGATTTCATACAGTGGTCACTGTCGAATGGGTACGTGATGTCTTTGAATGAAGTGAGACTTAACTATTTCGCATCATCCGGTAGGTCTGTGAACGAACTCAAAAGTGTGAATACCCCCGTTGTTGTGGAGTTACTATCCAAACGCGTGCTACTATCATCTCTAAATAGTACAAACGGCATTCATTGAAAGTCTTTATACTGATCTATTGTAAAGCTAAGCACTCAATGGACTCAAATGCACAGAAGAAAAGATCTTTTGATTGTCAACTGCCTCTATATATGTGTGAGTTTTTTTTAACTGAAAACATGAACTGCCGATTGTCTGATTATGTATATGGTTGTATTAGGAGCCTTAACATGCCCCATATCCACAACTGAATTGGTTTACAGTAACATCTCCTCAACAACCTGCCGTAAGTGCAGAATAAGCCAAGTGTAGGTACTCAAAGGAAATGAAGGAAACGTGCATTGTATTTCACTGTTGCGTGTAATCATTTGTATGGTATGTATTAAAGAGATTCTGTAATCCCAATTATATTATCGTTTGGAGCATATACCAAGACGTAACTTGCTGAATGGCTAGTTATGTTGATTTTCTGCTGCAGTGCGGGTTTAGCTGCTAATACTGCGTCTTTAAAATCAGCTTTGTATCGCATACAACATTAAAGGCTGCAAGACTTGAGTGCAGCTGCTTTGAAAATGTGTTCTGTGTATTATTTCTAATAGAAAAACAATATGATGCTACTTTAACGTTACAAAACAAAGATTGCATTGGTAAATTACTAATAATTTCTGCCATAAACTGTGTAACGGAATTCCTTCCGTTTCCTTTTGTTTCGTATAACCGATTTTTTAGTTTAATTTTATTTATTTCTTTCTTATTCTTTATGTCACATTTGTTTCATTTTAATAGTAATATTGTAGGTGTGTTCGTCAGATTTTGTGAGGGTGCACAGGACACGTCCGTGTGCTGGTATAATGGCCTAGATAATTTTTTTTTACTGCACCTCACAATCGAGGCACTTCGTGTTCTTCCTTTGCTTCCCCGGGTAAAGGCAGGAAACCAATTTCAAGTAGGTCACGCTCGTTTCTGTCAACGTTCTTGTAAGCTTACTATTTACGATTATTTTTCCAGCTAATACGAGTGATATAATTACCTAACTGGAATTTTTCATTCCGTGTTTAAAAGCCAAAATTACGCAATCAGAATGAAAAGATTTTTTTATAAAATATGTATAAAAACAGTTAGTCGACATATCAGTGAGGATGATCCCACTAGGGATCGAAACATGTTGGAACAAAGTATTGTAACGTAAGAAAATATTGAATAATAGCAGTGCACTATTTGGTATGAATTTGTACTTAATTGATAACTATGCACGGTATGAATAATATACAGAATATTAGAAAGTCGGGCATTTCTCAAAATCTATGTGTGCTAGAAATTATCTCTACGGCATCACTTTTAGCTACGTTCATCCACGAAGCACGACTGCTATTGAACAGTGATATTATTTTAGGGGAATGGACAGGAAAGACTAAGGAAAATGAGGAAGAACCTTGGTGGAGGTAACCGGTATAGCGAAAAGATTCAAACCTCTCCGCCGCGACTACAAATCAGACGTGTTAATGAGTTGAATAAAATGGTCGGAGCTCGTATTTCATTACAGGGAGGAATTCATCTTGTACTCGTACTCTTGACCTTTATTATTCCTTCATCTAGCCTGTACCAAAAAAAAAAGCTGCAGTTGCGTACTGAAGGCTCTCCATAATTTAATGTAAAAATGATATGAAATACAAGCAGTAGGTCTGCGTAGGACTACATTCAATTGAGGTAACGTCTTCATTTAAATGGTCCACCTAGTTATTAGAGCAGACTTTGTTGGGGGAGGGGGGGGGGATGTTGGCATGGTATCGAAACCAAGATCTCAGTAGAGGTCATCGGTCACTATCATGCGGTTTCTTACCCCCCACTGTATCAATTGAAACTGAAGAGCCTTCCTGTTTCCTTGCCAAGTTTCTCCTCCAGGCCGGAGATATATTGCATTCGTCGTCCCATATCTGTCGGGCAGAGGCAGGCCAGCCTCCGACCCGTAACCAATGTGCGCCGATTGGCGGAAGTGGTCAGAGGAATTGCATCCCTTGTAGAACCACTCTGCTGCCGGTATAACATATATCAGTCCCCTCACAGACCTGGGAAATGGGCTCCATAAAGCACCAAGATCCCGATCACAATAAACCGAATTGAACGTAATTTTCAACCGTTTACTTACCAGAATTTTAACGGAAATTTATATTGGACATTTAACTGCCAGAGAATTTTTTTGAGTACAATATCTACGACCAAAATTTAAGGTTAGGCTATAAACAACTTAAGCGACCTTCTGTAGGAATATTTCACCCGTCAAAAAAAGAAAAAGATATTTTCGTTCTACTACTAGTACGTTCGAGGCCCAAGATAGTATAGTCGGTATACCGACTCGCTACGGGCTGGACGGTCCGGGGATCTAATCCCGGTGACGGTGAGATTTTCCGCAAGGTCTAAGTGCCTTAATGGCGTTGTTAAAGACTCAAGTCGTCTGCGATGTTACTCCATGTCGACTGGTAAACAGTCGCACAGATGACAGGCGTAATATTGCAGAAGACTTAAAATCTTCAAGGGTTTTCCTATCCAGCTGATTATTCATGATCTATTTTTGTGCCTTAGTTTGTAAATTAAGAAAGAATGCTGAACATGGCTGTATCATTTTTTAAATCGTATATACTGTTAATGGGGGCCGCGATAGCGTAGTTGGTATAGCGACTCGCTACGGGCTGAACGGTCCGGGGATCTAATCCCGGTGACGGTGAGATTTTCCGCACCCTTCCAGACCGGGCCTGGGGCTCACCCCGTCTCCTGTAAAATGGGTACGGAGTCTCCTTCCCGGGGGGTAAAGCCGTTGGGTCATGGCGTTGTCCACCCACCCCCATCTAAAGCCGAGTTTAAAGAAAGAATATAGCTGTACCCCTACTCCCCCTCTGGGCCTTCCTGGCCCGTTCTTGGGTGAACTTTACTAGTACGTTCAATAGAGCCTTACGTCATCATGTAATGTCGACGTATGTTTGTTTGCCTTAATAGCCTTTGAACAAGTTTAAATAGGTTAATGAAAAGTTTTCATCATGTTATTAGGGGCTACACTATCTTTGTGTTTTCTATGCCCTACAAACACTAATTGCGATTAACATACAAGCTCCTAAGACTAAAGACTGGGGCTATTCTACAGCTACGACACTGAATCTAGAGGATATTAATTTTTGGTAAGGTAATTTACGACAGCCGCATTTCCAGGTTAATGTGTGAATACATTTCGACAGGCAGAAAAAAAGGATTTTGACAAAGAAAAGGACGGAGAGACCATCATCTGTAGGCAGAACAAGCCTGCAATGGCGCACACCCTGTTGCTGCTGCTTCTTATGTTACTAATGATACGGTAATATTTGTCGAGTGACATCCACGTGGTGGAGGCGCAAGACGTGTTGCACTCGTCTTTTGGTCTCAGGGCAATAACTGAAGCATGCGATCGAATAACGGTTTCTGTCAGTTTCTTCTATGCACAGCCCGCATTGTCGTTTCGTATTATGTTCTACAAGTTCCCATAAAGTAAGGAAAATATGACAAACAGACTCGTTTCACCGCACCCTTCAACAAATGAATCTTTGGCAGTAGGCTTGTGATATTCTCTGTAGAAACAGACTATATTTTTTGATTGAATGCTATTGAAACTTCTGTAATTTTAGATGTTCCTATAGTAAGAAACTTTGTAATAAATATGTGACAAATTTTAAGTAAGGGGAATCTGCCCCAGTGGAAGTTTAGCACAGCAATGACTTAATTAATAACTTAATATAGGCATGCAACTTTCGTTCCTCCGGCTGTTTACACAGACTGAAGGAACTGAAAGACAGTACACGCCATCCGTTCTTCCAGGAACTCGCTTTTAATTACTCACACCGTATTAAATTTCGGGATTTTTCACACTTACAAGTGATCAGTCAGGTTCGTCAGAAGACGCTGCTGACCCATATAGTCTTCAACAGTTACAAAGTCTGAACAAGCCGCATTATTTAGTTAACTTGTGACGAATTTTTTTCTTCTCCTTCTTTTGTCCTCCGAAGATTAGGTTTCAGCAATTTTTGGAATTGCCTCCATATATCTTTAAATCCATTTGCTTGTAACCACATGCAAGTTTTTGGGGTCTTTCTGTTTGAACTTGTTAAATATTTTACTTTATTCTTATCTTAATTTCAATATTCTCAAAAATAGGCTATTTTTTTCCTTCTGTGTACCTCACTCTCTTAATTTTTCTCATGTATTACATTAGTTGAAGGCGCTTGGAATTACGAATGTCGCTGTTTGATTCCTACTAACATTTTTTCTCTTCACTTCCATATATAAATATGACAACTGAGGCTAGTAGGATACATGAAATAACATTTTTTTGCTTTCTTGCTTGATATTTCAGGTAACTAAAATATTTCTTGCAAAACTATTTAGAGTACTTGTCCTGCCTATTTAATGTTAATTATCCTGTCATAAACGATGACTTTATGCAGACATCACCACCACTCTTGTGCACATTTCTGAGAATCATTTCATTTTTGCATTGCCACAGCACAAACTCTGTTTATAGAGGCACATCCTTACTTCCAATTGAGCGTAGAGATAAAACTAGTGTTTTTTTTTAAACGACAAGTTGGTGTCCCTGATATTTGTCTCACAATGTGGCAGGCAATTCACATGACCGCGTGCCCGATGGACATAGCACATGCTAAACGACGCATAGAAGAATGAAATAAAAAAGGACAAAAATAATATAGAGGGACTTGTAATAGGTGGTGAGTGTAGCCAAATAATAGGTTCCAACACCGACATCAAACTCTTCGTGTAGACAAGCAAGCAGAAATCTACAAGTCATTGCGCAGTGATATGCGAAAATTGTTATTTGCTGATGTTTATTCCTACGTCTATATTCCCATGTGTTTCTCTTACTCTTTCTACCTCTGTGTGTGTGTGTGTGTGTGTGTGTGAAGAGAGGACTGGTAAAAAGAAAGAAGAAAAGATGTGGAACTCGAAGGGGATCCTCGCTTGTCGCGTTCTTTTCAGACTTGCCGCGTATATTGCTGTGTCAGCATCCATCTTCAAATCATCGTCATCAACATCATTATAACGTTTCCAAGCCAGCAGCAGCAAAACCATGAAATTACACGTAGACGGGTTTGACCCCAACTGCTGTTTATTATTGTACAGTCACAACAGAAAATTATATTTCTGTTTTAAATCTATTATAACAACGAAAAGGACCTGCACTCCTTACGTGTTTGTATATAAAGAGAGCATAACATGTGTATGTCTAATAAAACTGCTTAGCTACTCATTAAAGTTACTTGATATCTGAAATATTTATCTAATTCCGTTTAGGCTATGTTCAGATTGATGTAACCAAGCTGAAAACTCTTTGTCCTTACGCGTTTTTTTCGCACTTGTCCATTTACACGTTTTGCAGAACCTGTATTATTTATCTCCGGTGACAAACACTTCCCATTACCGTAACTAAACAACAGAACTAACGAAATTAATTTTTTGTGCATGTTAGTCCCACTACACCGTAACGTTTGGTAGCAATATGATTCTTATTATGTTTACCAAACAGGATAGTAATAACGTAGTGACAGTATTGGTGTTACTATTGTAAGTGTTTAAAACTTCTGCCCATATTAACGAACTATTAATTTGGTAATTACATTACTATCCAATGGGAGAAAGCAGACAAGAAAATTTTCCTTTTAAGGATGACACCATTGGAACTGAAAGTCCATAAGGATTGTTCTATTCCCTTTCATGATATTCAATTTCCTATAAGCTTATATTCATGACAGTGTTTCAGAAATTACTTTGAAATTTTCTGTCCAAAATTAGATACTATTTTCTCGGCTATGTGCCCATCTCACCCGCCTTGATTTCATCGCTGGAATAATATTTTTAATTTTTAGACTGCGAATTATATAAAGTTACCTTTTGTGTAGTTCGCGTAAACCCCCTACGACGTCATCTATCGTGTGACAAATTATTCACTTGAACACTTTTTTCTCTCAGATCACTCTTTCCTTAAGATCACAGATATGAACTACGTGCCTGCTAAAAGGAAGTAAGTAAAATTATGGTTTTTCATAGGCTGGTTTAAACTTAGGATTTTGTGTTGGGAGTGGGAATATAAAAAATTACTAATCTAAACAGTAACACGCATTCTTACGTCCCTCGAGCAGTTCCCAAATATCCTTTGTTCACAGTGCATTTCTGTATATAACGGACGTAAGTAAGTTTGAGCTTGCCTTTAATATTTCCTCATGAAAATTAAAAGTGTATAAGCCAAGCTGTATAACTGATTAGCGGAAGTACCCATTTCTCGCCCGAGATATGGTCGTTATTGTTGCCGGTACCGCAGCAACTCTATAGGAAATAAAACAAACAGACACTGGTCAGTGTTTGTCATCATAATTGTAACAGGAATTTCCAATTAGAACTCGTACGGTCTGCTGTTCTGATGTACAGATATTGGTCCTGCGTGTTAATTAGTATTGTTGCCACTGTTTAATTTAATTTAATTTGGTTTTGTAGAAAAAACTTACTTGGTGTAGTAGAGATAATATATACGTTAGAAAAAATTAAATGTTAACTTGTAAACAGTACTTCATGTAGATTTAATACAGGGCGCGTTTATGTTATAGCTCCGTATCAAATTGCACATTATATTTCCAGTGTTTCTTTAGTTACCCTTATGATGCCAAAATTTAATCACATATTTGCACAGCTTCTTTCTTTTCATCTCACATTGTATGAAGATTTTACCTTAAGAAAGTCTCATAGTCCACCAAAGACTTATTGACATATGTAATTTTCGGACTCTGGAGTCACTGGCACCAGTATGTCTCCCACTCACAAATTCGGGAGTCTGATATTATTATTATTATTATTTATTTATTTATTTATTTGTTTATTGAAAGAAACTAAAGTATTCGGTGTTAGAGTATCTTCTAAGGATGTAACTTTGAAGCAAAATTTCTTTAAAATTTATCCATTAGATTATAAGTTGAAATAGCGACGCGCGCGCGCGCACGCACGCACGCACACACACACACACACACACACACACACACACACACACACGGACACAGCATAGTATTCTCAGAAGCCTACATTTCGTTTCTAGGAAGGAAAGCAGGCTAAAATAACTCTTTAAAGCCTAGTGAACACTTTACTCACTGACACCATCAAGTATAACATTTAAAAATTCTGCATTCTGCCCACAGGTTGCATTTGTGTGTTTTGTATGTTTCCTGTAATAAACAGTGATTAATTTCCTGTGCATCATTAAGTGATCGGTTTTTGTATCTGATGCTGAGTGTGCTCACCTTGCGCTGCGGACCAAATCAGTCGTTATATAGAATTTAGGTCAATTTTTCATTAAATTTAATATTAGCCTGTGCTTGATCTCCGCTATGAAGCAAAAAACTGCATTGTTGCTCCCTAGATACGTCACAAAGCAGCTGAGAAAATAGACTATTAGCCTTGTCATGTTTTTCTTTCTGCGTAGAAGAGGGCCACTCCAAATAAAATGATTTTCGTGAAATTTTGTATTTCGGGATTTTATTTAAATTCTTCGACATTGAGGTATGTTGAATATCGGACAAAAAAACAGGCGTTTTACATTCATACATGCCTATATTTATGACAATATCTTCAAGCGACTGGGCTTTGTAATTGAGAGATAAACTATTATCTGTAAGGTGGGAGATAAGGCCGAAGAAAAAGTTGACTCTACATATACATAACAACAGATCATTTTAGATTGTAAATACCACCGTTTACGAGACAACTACAAGAAATATGGTATATCTCATTTTAGTAAACATTCGTTATGAGCAGTAGTATATCTGTTGGTAAGAAACGTGGAGCACTTATTTTGCAACGTGGAAGGGCACACATCAAATACTCACTTAATCAGTATTTTTGTAAAAAATTTGTGGCTAATTCGGAACATAAGAAATGGAAAGAAAGCACCTTACATGTTACTTTCGGTAGATATTTCGTAAGTTGTTTTTTATTTACCAGGTAAAGGCTGTGGAGAAAAGTATTTCGATCACACAAGAGCAGGGAACAAGTTTCGTTGAAATTCTGTGTACCTGCCGAGAGAGATGTGGGAAGGTGAAGCTGTCAAGACGGATTTCTCTTCGCTGGAAGGTGCAACACTCATTAAACCAACCCATGTTCCACCAATTATTGCTACTGTATTTTTAGATGAGTAATGCTGGGGGCCGTTGCGCCAATCAGCTAAGAACTATAATCTGAGACGAAGTGAAGCCTCCGTAACATGGCTTGTATCATGAAGGGACTAAACTGATAGGATCTTTCATAAACTCCCTTCAAAAATGATATGTTACACAGCGAATACAATTACCGTTTCTAACGTTACCCACTCAATTGTACTAACCACAACAATTTTACCTCTCGATCGTGTTCAACGAACAACATTTTATAGCAGTTCTGAAGTTGAAACGTGTAGTGGAAGTTGGACTAAAATTTATCAGAAAATCGTAAAATTTATCAGAAAATCCTAGCAGAAGTGGAACATTTACGAGACCAGAATGTAGGTGAAGTAATAACGTAAAGTTTTTCTAAGAGAAAATGTGTATGAAGACGTGGAATTAATTCAGATAGCACGTTCTTCTTGCATTGCTTGACACTTAAGATAAGGACGCTGTAATCATTCGGAATGTCAGGTAGGCGGTGGCGCAGTTGGTTGAGGCACTGCGCTACAAGCCGGACGGTCGCGGGTTCGATTCCCGATGCTGGAATTTTTCATTGATATAATCCTTCCGGCCTCACTGTGGTCCTGGGTTGGACTCAGCGTCCAACAGAAATGAGTATCAGAAATATTTCCGGGGATGTAAAGGCGGCCGGTGCATAGGGCTGGCAACCTTACCATGTTCATGTGCCGATTGTCTAGAAATCTGGGAGCCTCAACCTTCTGGAACCCTCAGGGCTTCTCCGGGCCTGTAGTGGGATTGCTTTAGCTTAAATGGCATTGCATGTGCCGCAGATTGTAACTAGAGAATTATATAGGCCTGTTGCAGAAACATGGGTTTTATTTACCTGGCATGGGGGACAGGAGAATCGCATATAGGGTTTTGGTGGGACGAAGTGAGGGAAAGAGGCCACTAGGAAGACATCCGCGTGGATGGTATGATAACATTAAAATGAACCTTCAAGAATTGGCATGGTGGGGGGGGCATGGACTGGATTTATATGGCTGAGGATAGGGACGGGTCGATTGCTCATGTGAATGTGATAATGAACTGTTGGGTTCCATAAAATGCAGGGAATTTCTTCACTAGCTGAGGACCTGTTAGACTTTTCAAGAATGATTCTGCTCTGTGGAGTTAATTAATTAGTTAGTTAGTTAGTTAGTTAGTTAAGAAACATGGCTTTTCAGGTATGTTTTCATGTAATTGTATGTACCATGCGTAAAGGTGGCAGCAGCAGCAGCAGCAGCAGCAGCAGCAGCAGCAGCAGCAGCAGCAACAACAACAACAACAACAACAACAACAACAACAACAACAACAACAACAACAACAACAGATAAAACTCAGAACAACTGGGGACGTGTATTGGATGCTAATTCAAGCCAAGTCAATTGCCCTCTCTTAAAGTCTTACATTATGTTTCACAACAGAACAAGAAATGTTTTGTGACTCGTAATTCAAATTTCTAAGCGCAATGAATTGCTGTTCGAACACCGATAGCTCTTTTATAATATAGGAAGGCACTTAAAACAAATAAGTCCATATAAAAGGAAATGCAGAGAAATCAATGATACAAGGCGACAGAAGAAGGTGAAGTAATCTCAGCAGTGTATTGGCTCTCGTATCAGAAACCCACTCACGTTCTGTTGTCCTTTCACACCAGTGTACGATAACTGATGGATGGAAGCAGCTTTTCCTCTGGGCAATTCTTTTCTTCGTTAACGAGACGCCTTCACAGCAATCCGACTGCTAAATCACGTCCTCGTCACGATAGTCTAACTGAAAGCAGTCCTGTGTCTACCCTACTGTTTGAAATGCAATTAGTGCAAATTGTCTACAGTGAAATCATTTTCTCCAATACGTTTCTACCTGTAGATTGGTGTAACTATTTCCGATGTTTCAGTACTTAATTAGACCTATAACTGAGCTGAGGTGCTTCTGGATCCCAATGATTTTTTTTCGAAGAAAACCAGAGAGTTTTTTGAAATTAGTAAAACTTCGAAACAATTAAGCAGAAATATTGCTTTAATGAACAGAGTGAGTGCATTTTTAAAATTTAGTTGACAGAATATTTTTAAGCCTTCCATGTCTTGGGTCATAGGTTCATATTCAGATTTTAATATTAACGTAATCGGAGTGGAATAATCGTATGGGAAACAGAATTGTTTCTCTAGACTGATGCGCCAAATGCGAAGGACGATAAGCTGAATAACCACTAAAAGATAGAATTAATTATTCGTGATTTCAGGCTTATGCTGCGTTGTAAAATCTTCGCTCTTCTGGGATGTTACGCAGTTTAGATTGGTAGTTAGGTACTGATGTTTCGGAACAAATTATCGGTCCCAATCTTCGAGGTTCAAGCAGTCCAAGTAGAGTTTTTCACAAAAATTTGTGCGTGAAAATTAGCCCATTGAAAACCATGCTTTAATTAGGACTGTCAGTGCTCACGTTTACTGTCCGATTTGCGTGTAAGTCGGTGGTATGACTTATCTGCTCACAATATTGATCATTTGTAATTTCCTTAAGAATCGTCTCAAGAAAGGCCATATTTTCCATGTGGGCGTAAGTGAAATTAGACCTTATACGCGTGTACATGAAGGTGTATGACCATTTTGAAACTGAAGAACGCCTTGGTAAAGTCTGTGTACTACATCACGTGTTATGCCATTTGTAATCTTGTTACGACTTTTGGTTTGTTTACAATAAGTGAGGCGAAAGGAAAAGCTCTGTATTTTTATGCAGGTGATTTTTCTGGGCAGACTTCAGGCTTAACAGCCACGTCAACTTAGTACCACCCAGTCACTCAGTTACAAATTAAATACCTGCTTCTACGCTGGATGGGTTTAATTAGGACATTACTGAACTTTCACTGCAGTATGTCCTGCTACTTTGTGATATGTGGGACCTGCTGTGATTTACCGAACCATATGTCATTCGATTAATCCTCAATCATCTCCCCAAATATTACGTATTGTTGAATTCTAGATTTAAAAGTGAATTTATGATCCATTGGGGTGTGGACGGGTATAAAAAAAGCCATAAAATTTTCTTCATTACTAGAGGTGACAGACATATTTCCTTCTAAGCGATATAAATCCATTTGATGAGTAGCTTTAGTAGAAAACCAGTCTGTGTTCGTGATACCCCGAGATCTTTGAGAGGTCACGCACCCTCTGCGTGACCCCACATTGCTATGCACGACACAGAAAAGACTACGTGACGTAGCAGCCGAATGTCCCACTGCAGTAAACAAACATCAGACTTCACGACTTCCATAATACAGCAGAGTATGTCTGTCGTAGGAGGACATCAGTGACGTACTGGTCCAGTTGTGTGGAGAATTCCGTCAAGAATCTCATTGCTACCTTTACACAAAAGAAATACTTGCGCTATACGCGAGATGCTTTGAAAATTAAAGGCACTTATGCTGTAAGTGTTGGCAAAACAATTCCAGAGTAGTCGGATGTATCTTATTATGAGATACAAAGGCCGTTCTTCACAGTGAATTTTTTCATTGGTCTAGAGATTTGATAATTCTATAAGAATAAAATTGCCTACCTCCGGTTAGACCTAAAACATTTTTGCGTCTCTTCTTTCCATTGTAATTGCTCTTTTCAAACAGAGTTTTGTCAGTGATCATTTTGCGATTGTTCCGGATAGGTTGATGTGTCCGACCAAATATCATACCTTAGTCGTTGGCCGTACAGAAAGCTCATCTGCAAAATTATTTCGCAGACATTTGAACCTTTCCATCAATTTGTAAACGTTCCTGTGGCTCGTGTATTTACAGGCATAACGGCTGTTATTGTTCCGTAAACGAATCTAATTTTCACACCTTCTTACCATAAAATCTGTGTCAGAGACCGTTTTTCTGTGTTGCGTGTTATGAATGGAAAAGCCACTTTAAACGTGTCACAAATATTGTCGCTATTCAAGTGATAATGAAAGCCAATTTGGTGCAAATGCGGGTAGTTTCATTTTTAAATTTTGTAATATATTTTTACTCTGTACCTTCTGAAATATTTACGACAAGAAATCCGGTATAATATACAGTATACTACAAAAGACCGTAAAAGAGTGACGAAATTTATCCCTCCATGTTTCTGCTGCTGTACCTTCCAGAACATGTAGATTTTTTCCCTGAGGATGGTTTGGAATGCCCGAAACACTTAAGGACGAATTTTAACATTGTTTTCACACGTTTGATGTTGACACTGCATTAAACATTTAAGTATTTGCGACATGTCCCTATTTCGGCATGTAATCTGATGCAGCAGAGAGGAATGCAGGTGTGTCTTTGGCAGCTATCAGGCAAGTGATAAATAATGTAGAAGGTGGACCATGTTACAGACGCAGGGCCGATGATTCTTAGAAGTGAAATCGAATAGAACACATCATAAAGCCGTTGACATAGCAATTGTCTGGAAGAACGCAGGTGCCCCAGTACTTCCTCGTAGCATACCGCAAATTGATGACGTAATTTATTGGTCAACTGAAACGCGAACATCTCAGTGCACTTCCTGTTCTTTAAGGTTAGGTTAAAAGAAGCGTACAGCGAACATTTCTTTTATAGACACGGTAGGTTACCATGTTTATGACTTGGAGTGTTTTTGTATAAACCGATGACATATATTTTTAAATCAATACATAAAATAGCAAAGGCGGCTTCCTCGTTGTGAGTCTAACCAAGTGCCAGGCGCAGTTGATTACTAAATATTAAAGCTGTGATAATTTGCTTTTCGATCAGGTCTCTCGCATACGTAAAGGCTCTGAAAAATTAGTATAGGACATTTACAGAATAGTTAATAACAAAGGAAGACTGCAGTATTTTTAGAATTGACGCCAAATGCCCCTCATGCTGAATAAATGACATAGCATCTGGCTTGGGATTGAGCCATGACCATAACCAAAGGTGTAACATTTCACCCAAAACACAAATTAATTTCCAGCATTTATGAGTTGATGGGAAAATAAACAGCCCACAGTGAGAAATATGCAAGCAAGTACAAAATATATCGTAGAATTCTCTAGAGCTACGTATTCCTATTATAAGACTAAAAAGAAGATTTATAATCTAAAGCCCACCCACGTGTAGTACTTCGTATTTAGATACAAAGGCTAAAATTTCAAAGATTAGTATGAAAACTGTCACCCAGTGGCAGCAGAAAGACGGAAGAAGACAGAAGTGTAATTGCATGCAGTCTTAACCTCTTTACGCTTTCAAAATGTCAGCAAACCCACTGAAATGTTGCAGACATACTTGAGAGGTACGGGACTCGGACAGTCGGTATAGCGACTGCACTACGAGCAAGACAACCGAAGAACTGTGTTTCGATTCACGACAGAAGCAAAAGATTTTTCTCCTTCTCAATGTGTCCAGATCGGCTCTGAGACCCACCTCCCCCTCCCCCCCTCTTTCTCAGTACGTAGCGGGGCTCCTTCCCCGGAGTAAAGAGGCCGGGGCGTGATGGTGACTGTTCATGTTATCTAGTGCTGAGATAAATAGTGGATGAATCTGGACCTGTACTCTCCCTATGCTTTTTGGTTTGTATGGGGGCAGTTTTACTCTGCTTTTGTTTGAGAGACACAGTGGTGCTGCAGAACAGAGTAATTGAGCGTTGACTAGGCTACGACAGCCACTGTTTAGCCCTGCCATACCAGGCTAATCCTCCTGGCCTACAATAGACCTCTGTCCTGCAGAGGAGCGGTTTTTGGTGCAGTCCATTGCAACGTTATGATCAAGGCTATTTTCTGCAACATCTTCACAGAAAAAGGGACAAACAACAGCTTGTATCTTGATCCGACAACCGTTTCGGCGTTGTACTGCCGACTGCTGGCACCGAAGTCTGTGGAAGGAAGGCTATTGATGTTTTGAATGAAGGTTATCGGCAAGAACTGGTCCACACTTCTTCGACAATGTAACTGTCTTCTCCTGTCATTCTGTGCCTTCCTATGCGTAGCATGCTTGCAGGATTTTAGCTCATCTTTGCTTCAAGGTGAGATCTCATCTTATTCCATTTCATTCACATCATGTGTATAATTCCCATTTACTTGTCATCACCTTTTTATAATAGACGAATAAGGAACCAGCGTGAGGAAAGAGAAAATCATTCCGAGACTTAAAAAAAGTGATCCCACACGTCGATAAGTTTGAACAGTAAGTCGGAATGCTGATTCAGAAAGGTGTTGGGATGACACAAATAAGATCACAACGACCTTACAAAAAACAGGGATGACATATGGTAGGGGACCGTTTCTTTATAGACTTCACTCCACGGTTTCTTTTCCAGATATATCATTTATAAAACTTCGCATAGATAATGCTCAAATTGCCATGGCTGCTAATTAAAATATTTTGAAATAATTATGATAAGGGTAAATTTCAGAAATCCTTATTCTCTTAGAAGGACAACACAGACATATTTAGCAAGGATACTTCTTAATGTGTCTTTAATTTCTCCAATTTTAAATCTATACCTTCCGTATATATAGTTGTTAGCAATTATTTGTGGTATTTTCTTAATTTTATTCTCCTTCATTCCATGTACTATATTGGTAAATGTGTGGTATAATAATTGTTGCTTATTCTAATTGTAATTATTCATTCTTTTAGAATTTATCAAATTATTCAGATTATTTGAGTAATATTTTAACATTTGAACGGACCCATTTGCTGAATCTTCTAGTAACACAAAATGGACCTTATTTTCGGCAAATGTTTGGTTTGTAAAAATTCTAAAGCTGGATAATGCCATTACCCAAAGGAGACCCTTTTCTCAGAATTAGCCTGCTATAAGAATATATAGGATTTAACGTTTTATGTTGAAGTAGATTCTTCTTTGACTTTCACTGAGTTCTGTTACCATCAATTTCACTATTAGAGCATAACTATTCTCAGTGACCTCTATAAAGCCTGATTTTGCTGGTCATGCACTTTCTTAAATTGCTCACTTATAAGCCAGCTAACTAACTCCATGGAGCAGAGGCTTTCTTGAGAAGCTAACAGTTTCTCAGCTGGTAAAGAAATTCCCCGTATTTTATGGAACTTGGATGTTCATTACCGCATTCACAACAGCCCGCCACCTGTCCCTTTCCTGAGTCTGGTCAATCCAGTCCATGCCCCCATCCCACTTCTGGAAGATCCATTTTAGTATTATCCTCCCATCTACGTTTGGGTCTCCCAAGTGGTCGTCTTCTCTCAGGTCTCCCCACCAAAATCCTGTATGCCCCTCTCATTTCCCTCGTACGTGCATAAGCCAGCTTATATCCAAATATTTTATTTGCGTGTTTGTTTAAAGGAACGTGCAGCTTCTGTTCCCTCAATGTAACACACGCTTTTGTAGGCGTACAATCAGAGAATCGACAGAAGAAATTTCTTTGTGTGTCCTTTCATTTTAATAGTGTTGTACTGCCCCAGCACCACTGACTCTACATTTTTATGTCAATTTATTTTCTACAGTAAAAAGCCAGTGCTGTATAGTTTGTGGTAATTATATCCAGGCACGTGAATCGTGTTACAGTAATTTCTTTTCTGTAGTGACAGTGTAACTATCATTCAGGTATAAGCGTTTTTACATCATGCAATTCATAGTCCTCGCAGTGAACAACAAAGTTACTAGTAGAATTTATTATGAAGACATGCGCTTTGTTATTTGTAACTGGGTGTATTTAGAACTCGAGGTCTAATTCAGAGGAGGGTCTATAGAGGTTATGTAATCTGGCCTCGGAGATTGTGAAGCACATAGCATTTGGGTCCTCTTTTCTTTCCCACAGCTGCAGCTATTCGTCTGTTTCCTTACCTTTTCAAGAGGAAAACCAGGAGCTATCAGACTTGACATGACATGAACCCTCTTTCCCCCTCTCCCACATTCCCTTCACATGTCAACCACGACTTTACTCTTGAAGATCCACCGATTATGTTAACAAACTTCATCTTTCGT
Source organism: Coptotermes formosanus (assembly GCA_013340265.1). Lineage (NCBI taxonomy): Eukaryota > Metazoa > Arthropoda > Insecta > Blattodea > Rhinotermitidae > Coptotermes > Coptotermes formosanus. The sequence goes on along the minus strand of BLKM01012995.1, from coordinate 455,793 downwards.
TCTCTCAAAATTTTTTTATACTACATATACACCGTATCTTTTATTCTAACCTTCTTTTCTTCCTTGGGACTGAAACTTGGCTGTAGAAAAGTCCTGAGGAGGTTGAGGGTAGAAAATGTGGTCTAGATTCGTAAAGAAGAGCTGATGGGAAGACAGGTGACGTATGGGGGGATGTGTTTGTGAATCATTTTGGGGGTGGGAGTGCCTTGAGGGCAAGCATGTGGGAGTATCATACTAGGAGGACGATGTGTACTGAAGGGAAAGAAGGATGGATGTACATCATCTGAAGGGTTTTCTGTTTCTCCCTGGAATTCCCATCAAATCTTTTGTATCCCTGGAGCAGTAAAATTTATCACTGATTAAAAACAAACTGCTGCAATTTGTAAATCTGAGGTTTTTCTACTTGAACACAGGTAATGTTATAATATTATCTGTAAAGACAGACATTGCATTAAGTGTCATAGTATGTAGCGTGTGTTAACTGGAACTCACATTTCCTCACTGTTTATGAGAAATGTGTATCCTCGTTATGCTAACAAGAGACTCATTAAGGGTTTAAGTTGGTTGCAGGACACAAAACATTTTTCTTAAGTATAATTTGTAATGATTAAGAGCTTCTCGAAATCGACATTGTTTTACAGGGAAAGTAGCCTGTCGTCGTGATGCCGTCTGCTCATAAATAGAGGAACCAAAATTTTAATTGTTACTTGGGCGAATATTGCCCATTATGGAATTTGTAAATCTCATGATATTAACATAGGAAACATTAAGCTATCACAGGTCCCGGTTTAGTGGTAGGCACTCTTGGTTTTTATTCGGCAGGTCCTGGGTTCGAGTCTCGACCCTTAAACTAGCTACCCTGACGGAGATATCACCTTATTTCCCTCAACTCCATAATGCGGATGCAGAGGTGGTACACTTGAATATGTCAGGGCCACTTTTCCCACCATAATTTCAAAATTAATCGTTGGCTTGTATCGGCCGCTCCTGTCAGTACTGTGGTGTCGGGGCCCGAGAATTTAGCATAAAACGGAAATCAGCCTTCGAACACAAGTCGTGGCCAACTTCAGCCATCTCCAAGTACTACAACATAATTTTTTAAGATCGCGTTCATGTTACCTTTCCATCTCCTTCTTGGCCTTACAAATGAACGCCTTCCAAGTGGTTTCCATAATAAATTCTGTACGAATTTCTCTTCTTCCCCAGTCTACTCTTTCTGACATCATCATCAACATTTATTACTGCTGGCACGAATACACTACAACTAATTTTACTGCCGCTAATATTACTACTACAACAACTACTGCCACCACCACCACCACCACCACCACCACCACCACCACCACCACCACCATTACTACTACTACTACTACTACTACTACTACTACTAATAGTAATAATAATAATAATAATAATAATAATAATTTTATTATTGCTGAAGTTGGTTAAAATTGTCAGGACCAAACCTCATGTATTGCTCGGTTCCTTGTTAACGTGTAGGCGTGTCTTTACGTTATTAGGTAAAATATTTGTTTTAAAAGCACGAAGTACAAAAGTGGTTAGTACAAGTTTCCTTTAAAGGCTAGTTAGCCTACAATATTTTTATTAATTTGGAAATATTCCATTTCTTGTCTCCCATAGAGTTCTGCTGAGACTATTATTTTTTAAATTAGGCTTAAAATTTTCACAAATTCTCCAACATTCGTCATAAATTCTGTCAAGTAGGGCTATTAAAATTTGGGAAGTCAGTTTCATTAGCTTTTTATAATATTAGGCCTATATTCTGAACTATCTAAAACCACTTAAAACCCCATTCAACGAATTCAAGACTTGAACAGAGCTTTTAATGCTAACATGCTTGAGTATGTCTGATATTGTAAGTACGTCAGGCTGTTTAAGTGAATTTTAATATTTTAATAATAACTGCTTATAGTTGTCTTCATCAGTTTCTCATTTAGTATGAACTAAGTAACTTCGTTTTAAAGAAGCTGTGGTAGCTATTATGCCGCTACAATTATAGGAGCGAAATTGGTTTGCACACCAAAAGAATACAAAGTCGTGTGTACAAAAGATATCTTCCGACTGCGATAAATTCCTTTCTTTCATAAAGGCAAGATCTCATTTGTCAACTATAAGAGACACGACCTTGCCTTCGTGATCAATAATATATCGATTTCAATTATTTGTCACCGAAAGGGAAAATTACTCTGATGTAACACTAGAAAATCGAGTGTGTATACAGTCTGTATTAGTTGCAGTAGCTATGTGTGACTTTAAGGCAGGTTTACTTTTTGACTGAGGGAAAGACTTACTTCAAAAGTGTGGGTTGCTTTGTGTGGGAGACGAATTACAAGAATCATTACTAATCCTCTCAACAGATGAACTACGTAACGAGACGTGATTTTAAAAGTTCGGTATATGAATTAATTTGCCTGACCATCGGTAACAGCAGCATCTATTGTTACATTTATTGGCCTGCTCCAGTTGAAACTCTAAGAACTTCTAAATTTTCATTCCTTTAGAGCACATTGGGTATAGTGTGTCCGAATTATTTTAAAGTAAAAATCTCTGAAATTTCTTTATGGAAGGCATTCTTGTGCCTTTGCACTTCTCAGTGATTATTTCTTTATAAAGGACAGGGACTGTGTTCTCTGTGAGCGAGAACTTGTATTTCATGTATAATTTAAAAGGAAAATGACCCTGCGAGGCGATAAAGGGACATCCTGAAATTGTTCTGTCTAGCTTGCAGTCCCGCAACTGTTTGGGTATGAGAACTAATGACATTGTCTGTGCGTATTGAAAGTAGTTTTCTTGGGACATCTCGATGTTTCGTTTTAATTAATGTGATTACTGAGTGTCTAGGATTGAAGGTACGAGAAAAATCACGGGGAAACTGGAACGTGTAAACACACCCAGCCTCACATAATCCTTTAGTGCAGAGAATGTGTGCCGCACCCACGCTTGATATAAATAAAAGGGATAAAGTCGTCGAATAATAAACCTGTATTTTTATTAACCACGTGTTTAGCACAACACGTGTTTTAGATGCTGTGCTAGCTTTGTATGAAACACACGTGGCGTTTATAGTATTATGTCAGATGAGCAACTTGCTAAAAATAGTGCTTCTAACTTGTATTCAGAAAATGCTTGGTTCGCATCTCGGCCGAAACACCAGCTGTCATTACTGAATTTTATCGTGATTTTCCTAAATTTACTCAGACGCTGTAGCCCACTGAGTTGGACTATCATCATTTTCTTCGATATTATTTTCAGTTCACTACTCAGTATCAGCCAACAGTATGGCACTACTTAGAGTTTGGGTTGCTGACTGCCGAGTTAAACTTAGCCTATTACAAATAAATGAGATATGAAAGAAATGACAGAAAACACTACGTTGGAGCATGTTTCGTGTGGGGTAAGAAGTGTTTAATAAGAGTTTAAAGTAGGGAGATTAGACATGGGGTCAAAGAGGAATGTCAAAATACGTGTTAGGCGCTTGTGCATCTCCACAGATAAACTGACACAGAATTCTGCCTTAAGAAATGGTGGCATTTCGAAAGAAAAATAAGCATCAGTGTTAGACCACTCCAGGATTCTACATATTTACTGACAGTTGATTAGGAGTTAAGATAATTGCAGCTTTTTAGAACAAGAAATTTAATGAAATTTTGCAGATAGTTCCACAATTTTGCCTATTGACTGAGAAGAAGTTATTTTAAAGTACTGACATCTTAGAACAAAAGTGGACATGAATATGTCAGATAATTTCACACGTTTACGGATTAAATGACAGGGCGACATTTTGGCACCCAACGTCTGTACGACCACGTCAGATATTTGCAGGAATCTTCACGTAAATTTACAGAGAGTTTGGCTGTATAATATAGTGGCATTTTGGATCCAAGTGGTGCATGGATATGTGAGGCATTTTTTCGACTTTTCATATAAATTGAAAGAGAACTGAACGTTTTAGGTTAGCGTAATTTCAGTGTGGAGACGACATTATGACAGGCAAAGCTTATATGAGCAACAGCACATGGCTGAATGGCGTTTTTTCTTTAATGTTTTAAAGACTGGCGTTTCTGTATGTTTTATATGAAAACTTCCGTTCCTGCCTCAAAGAGAACACAGTGCATCTGTAATAACAACAGGAAAACTCCATGTTTATTCTAAGAATCCTACGATTTGCATGAATGGGCGACACTGTTTGGCAAAATGTAATGAGTCTTAGTGTTACAGTGGGTAATATATGCAGTGAACAATAGGCTTACCTGCCTAATGCAGTAGGCTTTAACTACATGTAACTTACGTGAAAAATAAATCAGAATGACGGTTAAAGCCTGTATTGTTATAGCGATCAGTCTCTAATTAAAAAAGCTCGTTGATTAATTTCCCATCGGTATATATGCATGTCATCATTCAACACAGGAGCCGAGTTCGAATCTCGACTTCAGATGTAATAAATGGGTTGAGGCGTGTGTTGACAGGAACGCAACATAATTTTGGTCGGCCTTGCTGTTGTGACGTAGTGACAATGGAGGTCCCATGCAGAGCTCAGTATGTGTTGTGTGTTCCAACACAATAGGCTGAGGTGTACAATATGTGGCAGGTTCAACACATCCGTGCACCTGACAGCAGCAGGGGCGGTGATGCATCACGCAGCACAGCTTCGGTCATGCCATGGCTCGAAGGTCTGTCTGCCTATCTGCGTGTCTGATGCTGCGTGCTGCGTAATTGCATTTACAGTGATATGCAAGTGCAGATTCCGATATTTCGTGTCCCACAGTACCTCCATGTTGTGGCAATAAAAGGGCTGAATCGAAATAGGGTATGAACATACGTACCGGAAGAAGAATTGTCGCAAGTGTTGCAGGTTGCTGAGTGGTTCGTCGATACGCTCTTGGCTGTAAAACTAGTTAAAGGCTTGTACAGTGAATTCCATCTAAATAATGATACGTAGAACTTAAATTCCTACACTACCGAGAACGGTCTTCATCTCAATTATAAAACAAGCTGATTGTTGCTACTCAGGGAGAGAGTAGCTGTTTATTTGTGAGACTCGTACGGAATGAATAATTTTTCTGTGTGGACAAGATACAGAGTTTTGAAGTGTTAAAGCATTTGGGACATGTAATAACTAATGTACTTTAAGGGATTACGGATTGTTATTAAATGAAGGGGGGATATTACTCGTGCCTTTACAACGACACAGTTAAAGTCACCTGTTACGTACATTCACTTTTCGACGCATAAACCTATAATGTCTTTTTTTTTATTTACTGTAGATTTTAAATTAGTAAGAAGTATGATGTATTTTTTCCCGTACCTTTTTCAGTGGAATTGTAGAATGTAAATATTGTTGTCCTTTTCTAAGGCAAAATAACTTTTCAGTGTCAAATGTGGGCTTATATTTGGCGTATGAGTAGGTGAAAAATAAACCCCTCGAAAAAGTAGTAGGTTTAACAGTTATTAAACTTGTAGTGGAATCTGTCCGGATTGAGATCTGAACACCCTGTACCTGCCGCTGAAAGTAATGGAGAATGATGTCCGAAGCATTTTACTGGCATGTTTCTTCGAACGAGGTGACGCAATAAGGGCACGCTGTAAACAGACGGTCTGAGACGCGCGTATTTTTCTCTGAAACAGCAAATTGGAGCACCGAATGAAACAGCTTTGCTTGCACGTGGATTGCAGTGTAATTCATTTGAACATAATTGCCAGATTTTGACAGAAAATGAAATAACTTCTGCCGCGTGTAGCACTGAACCACAGAACAAGTCCATTTACCTTCTGTTACGAAGTTATGGGAAATATAATAAGGAGGGAATTAATTTCAAATTATGTCAGTAACTTGCAAATGTACAGCATGTTCACAGCCTCTTTACTTATCGTTCTATAATGGAGGGGGTTAATTATGACGCTGGACATATCTGCTACAGAACTTCGCAATTCAAAATAATTTTCATATGGATATTTTAGGTTAATTTATTATCGATGAGGATACAAACGCCATTCATCAGGTCCGTTAACACGCTAACCAATTCATGCTCTGCAGTGCTACTTGCCAGCGTTTTTCGGTACTGGTCTGAGCTACTACTATAGCCAGATACTTAAGTAGGTATGTTATGTTTTGGACCGCTAGTAAAAGTAATGTTTTGTCATTGGGGGAATTATGTGGATGAGAGATCACTGTCTCCTAATGATTAAAGGGAAATACTGTAACGCAAAAGTGTAGGGTTTTGTTGCGGAAATGAACTATAACTTTTAAAAAATAAAATTTATTTTAAAAAGTGAAACATATTCTCATTTATGAAAAACAAATTTTATCGATATTGGTTATTTAGAGTGAAAACAGACCCATCATAGATTCCGCACAAAGATGGGGTGGAGAAAAGTGAAACTGAAATGATCAAACTATAGTTTTCTCGTCTGCTTATGCGGTACATGTGGGCGCTGGTCCCAGTTTGAACACAGTTGCATTAGCCTCTTGAAGAGGATTAAGGTGATATAATGTTTTCGCGTTGGGCCAAACTAAATTTTTGGCAGTTTTAGGAGCGCTGTTTAAGCGTCACTCGAGAATGGTGCATAGGCATATTTAACTCTGTAAATCCAACAATCCAGCAAGGCAAATTGGCGCAATACACACACGCACGCACGTGCACACACACCAGATCTCTGTTTCATAGTACATGCATGAGTTGAGAAAGAGCACGGACTGGGATAGGTCTATGCATTAGAACCGTCTTATGACTGTCTGATTTTGAAGAGCGCTGAATAATATGAAGCTGTATTTTCTGTGCTCATCTTTCAAGATGAACGGTACGACGTCAGACTTTGTGTGTTTGCTGCATCATCAGGACTCAGTCCATCGTTCCTTATTATGCGGTGTAATTTATTACTTGGCGAGCACGCGGATGGTTTGCCACCTCCACAGTGGAATATCAGAACAAGGTGATTAATTTCTGGAACGTGAAGCTATCCATCTCTCAACATCTTCTATCAGGTTCCTTTTCTCCGTAACTTTTTTCTTTAGTGTTCCTTTTTTTAACCCTTTCTCATCCTCTTCCCTAACCACCAACCCATATCCACAATCCCTCATTATTCTCCTTTCGTTTCTGTGTGTATCCTTCTCTTCGTCTCTTTTTTTTCTATCCTTCCTTTATTCTTCATATTTGACGACCTTTCTCATCTCATGATTTTCCAACACTTTTATTTCACTTCTGTATTCGTTTCAGCGGCAAAATTTTGCATACTCATCATCTCCTTGTCTTGTCTGAAGTAATTGATGGTTTGACTCCGTAATCGACTTGTCGCGAGAGAAATCTGAACGTTGAAGGCATGCGATATATATATAGTACATAGGCCTAGGCACCTCTGTCTTCGTGTGTATAAGGTTTGCTACCAAGCTACTCCTGTGTGACTCCTTTTGGACACCTCATTTATCTTCATATAGAAGAAACGTCACTTGTAAGATGGTGTCTGCCATCTTGGAAATCCTTCTCTTCTCTTTACTTGACCAGTGTCCAGACCTAAGTGGTCCTCTTATCGTGGTCTAGAGCCCCACAACAACCAACCCTGCTTACCATTATTAGGCCTACAACTCTGAACAAGCTCCTTAAATTGTACTTAATATTTTCAAAAGACGATGCTAAAGAAGAGTCTTCTTTTGCTGCTTCAGACACATTCTACGGTTCAATGCTAACAGCTGTTAAGATGTGTAACTGTACGCCTAAACCTGTATGCAAACATCATAACCTATCTCGTAGCGTTTTATATTATTGAGTGTATGTTTATTGAATAAAAACATTAAAATGAAAAAAGGCAACCGTTTTATGAGGAAGAACCCCTTAATTGTCCGTAACTTACCTCCTATTTATTTCGGCCCCTCTTGAGTCATTGCAAGGGAGCTGCAAGTAATTAGGAAGGGCAGAGAATGAAGATAAAATACGGTACACCAACTACTTATGCCTACACCGACATAACAATACAAAAAGGCAAAATGGCCAGTCGTTATTAAAATATATTACAGAATTAAATTCAGCCCACATTTTAATCAAGAGCAATTAACTATTGGTTATTTTAACTGTTTATATTTATACATTTTGTATGTGTTTATGTTTGTATATGCATAAGTGGTTTGTTGCTATGCAGTATTGCATCTTCACACACTTCTGTAATTACTTGAAGCTGCCTGATAGCGGCCCAAGTGACGCCGAAATATTTAGAAGAAACGTTACATACAAGTATAGTTTTTCTAAAAGACTGTAGTTTGTTGATTTTGATGTTTGTAAACATAACCTCCAAATATAAGGCACGAACAAAGTCAAATAAAATGACGGTCTTTCGGGTTTTTATAACACGTACTGTAATTTGCCATTTCTGACGTTTCAGAAGTGCTGCCCTCAACATTATTTACTTTAAATACAGGGGCAGAATAGTCCCTCGAGACGCCGGAACAAGCGTTATAGTACACAGTGTGAAAACAAAGAATAATACTATCGCGTGATAAATGGGCGTCCTTGAAATCTGGAAATTTAAATTCAAATCTGTTGCTAAATTTGTGTAATTAGATGTCGCGTATATTTGGGCCCATAGCTCGTCACCTGAGTGCAAGCCAGAATCGCAATATAAGGACAGCTAATAAATTATTCGAGGCTGTGGGGTAGTTGAAATGCTTGGAAATGACAGTAATAAATCACTATTAATTTCTTAAAGAAGTGACGAAGATATTAATTTCGAAGAATGCATGTGACCGTTCACATCAAATCTTTCTTCTTCTCATCGTCCACTTGAAATTCTAAGAATTAAAATAGACGAATCGTACGGCTTAACCTTACCTTTTATCTTATGAGCCTATGGGCAAAGACATCGCTTGCCCCCCCCCCCCCCACACTCTAAGCAAAAATGTAATTGGAAGGTTCAGATTACGATCTTCTGGTACGCGACGCAGTGTATATTTGTGGATAGTATAAAAATTTCGGATATACCTCGTGCTTTAATATTTTAACCAGAAAACGGGGCAGCAAATGCCACCGAAATGTTACTGGCTATGTATCAAATGTTATAACATCATTTGTCAGGTGTAGACTACTCCTTACGGTTAGCACCGTCAGAAGCTGACGTCTCACAAACAGCCTGTCCTGTTTTCTGTTGCTTCTCTCACCCTCAGTATTCACCTGTAATTAATTCGCCATTTGTAAATTTTTACCCCTACATATTGATTGAGGGTGCAGTAATAAGGTTTCGTCTTTCTGTGTTTGATTAGAAGACAAAGAGACTACATATTTGGTTAGTGCGTGGAAGATAGGAGTGAAAACCTAACACTACACAATACACCTATCATGTGATGTTTGAACAATATGATGATGGGAACATATGGCAACATCGCCTTCAGCATTTGCAGTTTGAACATAGGCAATGGGTGGTGTGTATAGCTGGATGTGTACTATGCTAAGCTAAGCTTAAGGGGGTTGGCTTGCGCGCACACTTCTCCCCATCAATTCGATAGTGGGCCCGCGGAGGACAATAATCCTTGATATTGAATTTTCCGCATGGGCGCCTTTTCCTTGACTACAGCCGAAACCATAGTCGGGCTTAGAGATCAGTGTTGCAAGGCGTCAAGTCGGAAACCCTCGGTCAAATTTAATTTCCCTGCAGCTAATATCTCCGGCAACCCTGTCGCATAGGAAACACACAGCCAGATTTAGAAACGTAAAGTCAGAACGGAAAGTGTTCATTATAATTGCCTATTTCTGAAATGTTTTAAATAAAAGCATTGTTTTGTTTAACCCTTTAAAGCGCAGTGTTACTGTAACATGAATATCACCTGTGTTGACATTATAATACTATACGCCTTACCACAGGTTACGTAGAAACATTTGATAGGGTAATAAAAAAAAGGCGGAAGCTACTTCCCACATGTTTATCATGTAGAACTTCAGAAAAAGTAACAGTAGTGTCAAGAAACCAGCATGAAGTGGGATGTAAATTATTATGCTTTCTGTATAAAATCTTCGCGGGCGTGTAGTCGTGTCAGTTGTTTAAAAACCTCCTACGTTTCGGAGACCCACTCAGTAGGAAGTTTCTAAACAACTGGCACGGCTATCAGCCCGCGAACATTTTGTACAGTTCAGTCGCCATGGAAACCTTAAGACATATGTTATGCTTTCTATTTACCCAATTGTATCAGGATAATCAATAAGGACGAGATTCGCAGGACATGTAGCACGCACGTGTGTGCAGAAAAATGGTAAGAAAATCTCAGTGTGAAAAGGTGAGATTAAGGGAACGCTTAGGAGGCTAAGATTTGGATGCGGGGATGGTGGTAACGAATATTAAAGAAATAGTTATTGAGGTATACGCTCAAAAGCTAGGCGTGGGGAATGACTAAATTCACAAACCTCTTCTGGTTGTGGTGACGACGTTTCTGATTTTGTAAGGTAAAATAGTAAATTCCGCATTACAACAGGCCATAGAGGTCAAGAGGGGGGAGTAACGGTATAACTCTACTCGTTCTTTAACCTTGGCGCGTGATGGGTATTGGTGGTTAACGCCACGATCCGGCGGCTTTACCCCCTGGAAAGAGACCAGGCACCCATTTTATAGCAGGTCGTGCGGGACCCGGGGCCAGTGTGGACGGGTAGGGAAAATGTCTCCCACACCGACATTCTTAACCCTGACCGTTGGAAACGTGCAATGAAATAACACACACTATGTAGCGAATTAGAATGCCGGAATATGATGCCTTGTCCATTAGGAAATTATAAGTTGCAAATTATTAAATGAGCTATTTTTGTAGTAAAATTTCTGGCTATTTTATGTGTGGCATTTTGCATATTCAGTTATTGCCTACCAAATTTACGATGCTGGTACGGCTGCGTCCCTGGCTTGCTAACAGTTTCCTCACTTAATCACAAAGATGAAGTTACACTGTCTCCGATACGTTGACATAAATGCTTGTCACGCCATGGTGTCAAAATTCAAAAATAAAAATATTGTCTAGGAATCAGAATTATAAGTGGCATCGGACACGGTATAAGCCTCATAACAGCTAAGCTGTTCTGCTCCTGTCCTGACACGCCACACATGTACACTCGTACACTCACGCACATTTTAGAAACAATACCTACCGACTTAGTCGTAATTCATAAAGATCTGCACCCTTCTTTTCATAAAAAGAACAGATCACTGTAGCCCATTGTCGTGTCATAACATGTGCCAATTGTTGATGTACAAGTGTATAGTGACAATGTTTTGTACTCTCAAGGTTAAATTAAGGAAGACAGACGTTCATATGCACGATGATTCGGGAAGTTTTCTGTCACGCAATTAAACAGGAGGGCAGTACAATGTCTGGCAACACCTGCAATAAAAATAACATGCAGTATATAACGAATTAGAAAGTTCAAGTGTTCTGGAATATGACGCTATTTCGATTCGGGAACTTATTGTGAATTGATTCTGAAAATGGAGCAGCAATCTCCTCCGAAACGTCGATAACTGTTTACCATTTGAAGTGGCATCGAATCGCAGAAGTCTTTAACTTTCATCAGCATTATTCTGAGCAAAGATTTTCGTTGTAATGAAGCACGTTTCTCCAAGAAAGAAGAAGCACAGTGGTGTTGTAGTATTTTGTTCGTGTCTCGCATATAAACGTAGCAGTAAATAACAGCAAATAAGTGCTTCTATTTTCAAAACCCTTATAAGCGACTGAGATGTCATATACTGACAAATTTAATTTAATCTACAGAAGAAACTTTAATGCGAAGAGAGCAAAATTTGCGTAGTATTGTAGTGGGTTTCAGAATGCATGTAATTACAAGCGTAATATAAATTCTTCTTAGTAGACTGGTATTTCAGAGCGTTTCATGTGTATTAAAACGTAACATATCTACAAATCTGAAGACATCACTCATCTTAGAAAGTACTTTCAAAAATGTTTTAATTGTATTTGCAGGCACAGACCCTACCAACTGATAAAAAGTATCTGACAGTTCTTGTTCAGACATTACGTCAGATTTCGTTTTAATATTATTCATTCCGTGCAACACATTGTGCTTCTTATTAGTAAAAAAGCAACCACCTGCACGTACAAAGCATATATACATATGATATTCTCTCCTATATGTTTCGGCGGTTGACTGTCTTTTTCAGGGAGTAACACCAAAAACATATCTGTTTTAAAGTCTCATTTAGCCATGTTTATGTAGTCCTAAGTATATAAGTTAAAATGTCATTACATAGTTATTGATTATTGTATTATAAAATGTACCAGTTGATCATATGCTTGACTTAAATTATGTTTGTAGAAATTTTTCGGACCCCCAAACATATAATACTTAAATTTAGTATAATTATTGTACTATATTTATATATAATAATAATATATTATTATTTTGTTCGTTACTTTAAAGTAAATTTATTTTCTGTTACAAGCGCTACTACTTGATATTTATTGTATTTGTATTTGTGTGCTACCCTGCGCCATTAAACCGTAATCATTCGCTGCCATATGGCCAAAAGCTTTGTCACCGTACTGACTAGATTACGGGCTGGACGATCAAGGGATTGGGGTTCCATTTCCGGCATCGATGGCAAGCCTCTCTCTCTCTCTCTCTCTCTCTGTCTTTGTACAGCCCCCAGTTCGAATTTGTATTCCACACTAACACCTTTATAGTAGGTGGTAGAAGCCCTTTCTTCGGAGTTGAACCGGCCGGGACGTTAAGTTGAAAATTTCGCCATCTAATGCGAAGGTTAATAAAGTGTGGAGATATGCCTCCACTCCTCCATACGTCTAAATATCATGGTGCTTAGTTAAGAACAAGGTCCTGTTCTGTTGCCATTGTCGTTCAGCGACCCCCGTCATTCAAGCATACGCTGCTCTAACATTCGTTATACTTTTCTACCCGAACCAGATCTTGCAATGAACTCTGTTCGAGCGATGAGCCTTGTACACACAGAGTAAAAATTCGACCTTTTCGAAACTGTCCCTGCATATTTTATTTTTTCGCCAGAAAATGCTGTAGTTCTACCACAGATTTTTCGATATTTGTTTAGGCTTGCGTACACACCTCACATAACTGCAGACCCTTCGGAATTATCCCTATTGTCCTGTAATGTATCAACACATGATGAGTGGGAGGAGTTAGCGGTCACGCGGTTTATAATATACCACATCCGGTGTTGCTTAATCGTACAGATATAACTATGATGAAGATAAGTCTCCTAAAGTGTCTGATAAGTAAGTAAGTAAATAAATAAATAAATAAATAAATAAATAAATAAATAAATAAATAAATAAATAAATACACAAAAATAAGATTTACTGGTGCCTTATGCTGTCGTGAGTTTCCTGCAAGAAAGCATTTCCACTGCAGGCCACGAATTTCGTCTAAATGCTTAACTCGCTTAACGGTCCTTTAAATGTTGTGAAGTGGAGAGGACCATGTGCTTGCCTTCGATTTTAATTCCCATCAAAGGCTGTGATTCGATACCACAAGGGACTTGTCCCCTGAGGGTAAGAGAAGAGGGGCTGAGTGAGGAAGTGTGAGAGGGGAATTGGGAATTGACTTTGTGATTGGATTTGACAGACGGTGACCGAGGATTGACTCAATAACCCGCCACCGCCACATGCAATTCTGCTTCGTTCCCCACTGTCTTTCTACACATAATCTAAATGCACAGTGCACCGTTTCAAAAATATTTACCCCTTGAAATTTTAAATGTTCCCAAGGAAATTTTCTCTTGAAATGCTAATGCTAAGCAAATAAAATGTTATTAATTTGAACAGAAACGCCCCTTCATTAGTGGCTTTTGTTAGGGTACTTACACATTGGTGTGCGTCACCAACACCAGTGGTGACTGCAGGTTAACTAAGGTTGCAGCAGTGGATGATGTGAGTTGAATCACACTAATACGAAACCTCGTCTTTGGACGTGGACCGTAAATCTGTCTGACAGTTTTATTTCCGATTGAAGAATGAAAATGTAAAATTGTTTAAGCTATTAGTCGGAGAACTATAAAGCTAATTCAAGAGTTAGCCTATACTTTCTTGTTATAATGAACTAGCGCTCTGGACTTCTGCACCGTTAGTTACGCAGAATACATGTCTGTCAGGCACAGGTCAGTAGCAGCTTCCCCAGCGTTTTACCTGAGGATCCAGTTTCTAAAACCTGTTCTCTTTTTGTAAAAGACAATGGACAAGGTCCAGTAACGTAGCAGTTTTGAGTGTAATATGCCATCGTTACAATATTTTAAATTTGGGTGCTACAGCTTTAATTAATTAATTAATTAATTTGTAATTTAATAGTAAACATCACGAACTGTGCTAAAGGAGACTTGGAATGTCCATGAATAAAGGTCCAGACATCAGTTTTGTCCTAATGGCCAAATCTATCATTTGAAAGATAAGAAAAAGGAGTCTTCTTTAAGATTTGTTATATGCATATTATTGCACATATAGCGAGAAATTGAGAACAGTGCAATGTGACGTATGGTGAAGGTAACGTCGCCCTTGCCGTAAGGATGTGGAGACATATCCATGCATTTTAACCTCTAAATTAATATGTAACTAAAAATAAAATCTTCGGAAAAATACAATATTTTTTATTTAAATATAGAACCTGTTTACTAAAAATTGCCGGGAAACTGATCGTTAAATACGCTGTCACCCTTTGAAGTACAATCCCTCGAAAACACAAGAAACAGCATTTCGATCTTACCCTTTATCATTTTACGTGTCACCGACCTTCCGAGTCCACTCCAAATAAACTCAGAATCCTCTGCTCTGCTGTGCTTTCCAATGAATACGGAGCGTAGACTCTTCTTTTAAATTCAAAGTGAGCAAAAGACGTAAGAAGTAGGGCCTTGGGAGTGAAGCAGGAGGCGAGGGTCAAGAGTGGTCGCAATAAACGTATCCGGCTAGATTTCTTTCACTTAGGTAGCCGTCCAATTTTCGTAGACTGGCAGTTGTTTTTGAGTGATAAACTTACAATAGTTTAAACATTCAGCTCGTTTTCCTTTAGGTATTTGCTCAAGCTCAAGGAAAGAATTATTTGAGGGTTTCGATCTATAATTAAGTGCCGTAATTTGTAACAGTTTTTAGTACTTCAGCTTAATTTCAGACGTACAAAATAGCAGTTAGGCATTGTGGCGTGTCTCGTGGTTATTCTCGTGTTTTCCAGGAAAGTGACGAAATATTGTTTTAATGCATAATGTAGTCCACAGTGGCTGTGTAACCTAATCTGTAGCATACGCTTGAAGAAGCATTTAATCTTTAAGGTACTTAAGAAATATTCCGCTTTCGTAGAATCCGAAGATTTTTTATCATGTTAGTAAGAGTGTTCCCTCCAGGAGCACATTCTGTATAATACAAAAACACCAATCACCAACAAATGCACAAAGAGAGTTTTATCATCAATTGTAACACACTCCTACATGTTTCGACCCTGCTGGGTCATCTTCAGGGAGAACTTTTTGTTGTCGTTACACTAAGGTTGTACTTTATATTTGAGTGAGAATGTGCTGTTCACTGTGTACTGCGTTGTTTTTGGAGGCGTGAAGTCTCTGCGGTCCGGGCCTGACAGGCCGGGACAGCAGATACTTCACGCCTCCAGTACACAGTACACAATCAACAGCACATTCTCACTCAACTATAAAGTGCAACCTTAGTGTAACGATAACAAGAAAGTTCTCCCTGAAGATGTCCCAGCAGGGTCGAAGCATGTAGGAGTGTGTTACAATTGATGATAAAATTCTCTTTGTGCATTTGTTGGTGATTAGTGTTTTTGTATAATATAGTGCACGGACATGGAACACATTAAATTCTGTATAATGTTTGATAACACGCTTGTAGTTGCGGTAGACTGTTGGCGCAGCACGTAACACATAAGGTGCAAGACTGCTCACTCTTGACTGTCTGTCATTACTTGGTCAGTATATATTTATATTCTCATTTATTATGAGAATAAATTTTCCTCTTCATATATTAGACTGCTCTAGTGTCATACTGTGATGAAGACATCAACCAAACTTGTCCAAGCGTTTTCTGTCGTGGGTTTCATCCGGTAGCGTCCGGTTTCAATGTCGGTACTAATAATACCGACTGTTCCGACTGAGGCTTCTCCTGGCTTCCTCAGTGCCACTAGGCAGATACTCGCATCGTAAAAAATGCATTAGAAGACGAACTTCTGCCTCCGCACATCCTTTCAAGTTAATTGTTCACCATAGTCCAGTTACTTTGTTTTCTGTAGCCTAGTTTTAGGTACTGAGATTTAATTAACTATACATATAAATAAATAAATAAATAAATAAAAGTATCAAGTCAAGGAGTATAAAATGGGCAGGATATGCAAGCCTTACTCGATGAAATAAGAAATACATAAAAAATTGAAAAGCATGGAAAGTAGATGGTCACTTGGAAGATCTAAAACAGACGGAAAGACAATATTAAAAACAATTTTAAAACAGGGCAACAGAGGAGAAAGGGTGTTGGTTGGATTGAAGTGTTTCTAGTTAAGTTTCAGTAAGAGACTGTGCTGGTCACAGTAAGCTCGATGGATTTCAGGTTAAATAACAGACTGGGGATTTGCTAACCAACCGAGCGACAATTAGGTTCTCAAAAAGGCAGTAAATAAAGTTGTTAATAATGTTTTATATATACGTATATTCTAGATTGACCCATTACACTCCCCTCCATTTATTCTTTCATTTATCCCGACTTATCATCAGGCGTAATGAAACTGACTGTCAGCGCGGCCTCGTTAATACACAGCCTACACGAACCTTTGCCTTATCGGGGTTGGTATTTAAATTTTACCGGAAGGTTTATGGATAATGTGAATATTGTTTGAGCAGAAAAATAAAATTATAAAATAAACCGCATTTTGTGGAAAATAAAACCAGTTATGAAGTAGCATGTCTTTAAAATGCAGTAAATTTCGTGTTGCCTAAATGCGTAAAATCAATTTGTAAAGTTTCTCCTTACATGCGTTTTCTTTTGGCAAAGCAGATGCTACGTTAAAGATGAAATTAGAAATAAAATATTAAAGTACATTAATTTTACATTACAAATGTCTTTGATTTAATTAATGCAAATCTCACTTATCTTTCACATTTCTTTTTAATCGAAAATTTAAGTCCAACGAATGTCTTTGCTCTTTAGAGACGTTATGCAGTGTGTGTTGGTAGTTGTTTACCGACGCACGCTGCGTCACATTCGAGAAGAGCGAAGACCTTATCTACAAGGCGGCGGAAGCCTGAAATCTCACACGTCTAACAAAGTATATGATTTATTTGTAATTATATGTAGTCCTAGCCCTCTTGGTCGCGTTTATTCCAGCAATTCGAAGGGAAGTGTTACCTCCATTTTTAGGATGATACTGAAGAGACTGAGTGACGAAAATTGGTAGAATACATAGTAACATTAGAAGAAATCTGGCCAATAAGTTATACGGAAAGGAGTGACGGAGAGATTTTAAACAAGGCCCTTAGGAAGAAAGTAAGACGCTACATGCTGTAGTAACCCACGAGGCTGTCACTCGAGCAACTCTTGCCGTGAAAGTCCGAAAACTTTTATCATTTTACTTCTTCAAAAGGCCGTAGAGTCGATGTTCTTTGAAATATTATTACTGAATTAATGAGACAGAGCAAACTGTTGAGAGGATGCGAGGTTTGAGCTTCATAGTTTTGCACTCGGCCCGTTGGGGTTACCAGAGAATGGGGGTGAGAAATGAGAGGAATGGGAACGAAGGCCACCACCAGAAGCGCCTGGGGGTTTGCAGCTTTCGAACTGGTGTAACCACCCAAGATAATGTCAATTTCCATGAAGTCCGTGTTTGGATAAGCGTGGAGTAAGCTATGCTTTGCAGGAGCATTGAATATTTATGATATTCGCTGCTGCAAGCGTTGTCGGCTGCATGGGATGCTGACATTTGACGAGCGGCGCAATATGGAAGAGATTTGGATGAGTGAGGGTGGAAGGGGCTAAGACCCCACGCGGTGTTCAAGCTGTAGAATCGGAGGGAACTATTATGGATTTTTAAACTTGCTTGCGCCTGTTCATTTTGGATATCATTGCAAAATATTACATGTTGCAGCAATTCTGTTACCGATTCCAATTGGTTTAACAAGTGTTCTTTTGGAGAAAATTAAATTATGGTAATGTTTTTTGCCTTCCATTTCATAATGTTTCATCCCCACATCTTTTGTCTGGGAACCTCAATACGAAAACACACGGATTTATACGCAAATTTATCTGTAATGCTGAATGAGCCTAAAACTCATGCTGTCACCTTGACACGAAATGTTGATACCGACACCTCTGGGATGTAACGTTTTGTAATCTGGTGTATAAGTACCGACGTTTAGGAGGAAGCTTCTGCTTCTATAATTGCTGCCATGTTCGTAAGTTGATAAGGCTGCAGGTTCCTCTGAAACGTCTGTAGAGATCTATTAGTTTTCGCATTTTAATATCTATTAATATGGCTCCATATTTCTCGCTTTAAGAGCATGCAATGTGAAGTACACTAGTTAGTTGTCTGCGTGACGAGGCTTTTAAAGGTGAAGGTAAATTTGTCCTTCTACACGCCATTCAGGCGTTTACGGAGAGTAGATATAAAACCCCACTCATTCTTAACCTTGGTTCTAGATGAAGGTGAGTGGTCAGCTTCGTGCCCCGGCCGCTTTACGCCCCGGGAATAAAACCCCGCTCCCCACCGAATAGGAGAATGAAATAGGAGAACGAAAATGAAAAAGGAGAATGAAAGTCTTTTGCAACTGCTGGAAATCAAACTTGATAGTCGCGTTAATAACCTAATCGCCACGGACTAAACTATTGCGGCCCTTCCAGGAGATCTATACTCTTGTCAGTTAAACAGCTGTCGACGTTGAAGCTGACATGTGAACAGTGACTTGCAGGACAAAACAGCCTCAGAGTGATATTAAGTCTAATTCCCTCGTGAAGTTTTCTGTTATATGAAATTCTGCGAAGCCGTGCAGTCGTAGGGTCTCTGGCTGATACGCCTGTGTGCAGTTCCGGGAGCCAGAGGTCGCCTCAGCCAATCACAACCAGAGCGTATGGTCGTGACACGGCCAACAAGCAACCAATTTAACCGGCCGGGCGCTTGTCGACGACTCAAGGGTTCTTAACACACAGTTCTTGCTCCTGCCTTCTCCACACCAGTTCCTGCTCCAGCGATGCTGGAGAGGGGAGAGGGAACTCGGCAAGGATGGAGGTTAGAGTACCCGGAGAACCAATCGTCCCAGTCTGAAAGACTAACTCCCACTGACAAAAACCGATTGGATGCTGATGCTGTTAGAAGGACTTGTAGTCCTAAGTGCTTCTATCTCAGCTACTGCAAGAGGTAGGCCAAGCCACAATGGTCTTGGTAATGTTGGAGGGTGAGCGGGGGATCTGCAACGAAACAATAGCAAGCTACTACATGTGCAGTGCTCCGTTTTATTGATTGATGGGATGTGTCTTCCTCCGTTAACTAAACATGATTTATCTAACTTTCATACAGAATCTAACAATAATTAGCTTTTTGGTACTATTAAATTAAATGATAATTCTGAGAGCAAAATGAAGGAAAGACACAGCACATTGTTCCCTTTAAAATGATAGTTCGTATCATTGAAGAGGCATATAATTGTTTTGTCTACAGAAAAAATGGGCCAACATCACTCAGTAAAATTATCCGTGCACTGTCGACGAGGTGGGCTCAGAAGGCTTCGTAGGCCATCTGCGAGGGTGGTGAGCAATAGGTACCTTGCAGTAGTTTTCTCTGCATCTCACGTACACTTCACTTTCACTCAGCAAGAAAGAGAAGGCGCTGATCACTCTGATAGCGATTTAACAATGATCTTCTGCTGAAGGGTGGTTTATTGTAGAGATATATCGTAGATATTCTTAGAAAACCTTAAAATTACAAGACCTGTGGCACTCATTCAGGTGTTCTTTGTCTTAACGTAGCATGAAATTCTTGCAAATCTCCTTTCGTCCTGTCCTGCTGTGACAGCAAGTACGATATTGTGTAGTGCATAAAGAGATTTTTTAGCGGGTATTTTAGCGACAAACAGCCACAGTTGTTTCTTTTTGTAGGTACATAAAACCGTGTATTTTAAATTAATGAGGCTTACAACCGTGGAAGTTTATAGTGATGATTTCTAAAAGATAAAGTAGTTGATATCACAAATTTTCCTTTGTAGAACGAAAAATTAGTGATAGGCAAAGGAGACTGAAATTCAATCTTTTTCCTGTCCACGAACTTTCCTGTAGAGGGTGAATGGCTGCTTTATCATTTTAACTTTCCCCCTATTTTTTTCAGTCATATTTGGATTGCTTTATAAACGAAACTTGTAGAATATTAAACTAATAACGACCTTCAGCCAATACATGAAACTTAACCGCTGGTATTAGACGTAAGCGGGGCTTTCTTGGGGATTGTGATATAACTTAGGTTTAAAAGTAAAACTGTTTAAGTCGAGACTACAGTTGTTCTCTTAAGAAGACCCTGGTCGGAGAACGGATAGGCTGCTTTGTCTAATCTGTGTTTAAAGTGGAATTGTAGCTTTTTGTCTTCATTGACTATGATAAATTTGTGGACTGTAAAAATTACACTTAAACACATATTTACACTTCACATAATTAGACAAATCAAGATTAGGTAAGAGTGACTTACAAAATAAAAAAAACGCTTCCTGAAGATAAACAAAAATATTGTTATAACCAACGCCGTACTTAGCATAATTTTTCGAGTTGTTCAGACGTTCAAGGCCTGGAATTAAAGTCACTTTTACTCTTACTTAAGTTTACAGAATACTCATATGGTGCATAACGTTTATCAAAAAGACTCTTCCAAATAAATTTCAGCCGTATATAGGACAGAAATAACAAGTGTAACTTAACCATAAAACTCCCCGTGCGTTGCATAAATAGTCTGTTTACAGGTTTCGTAGGCCTACACACAAACGTATTCTGACGGCTTTCGCAACTGCAGCTTTCCCAGGTGTCGCGCGTTATTTTCATGGCTGTCCAGTGTCACCGCATGGATACAAAAACAAGTGTTTACTTCTTGGGCAATCAATGTAACAGGCAATAATCCGTAGGAATTTATGTAGTCGTATTAGGTTGGTGCAGATTGTGAATAATTTAACTGAATTTAACTGGGTGTTACGAGAATATAAAACGAAACATTTTGCTTAGATGTTAACGAGATAAAGACGGGTTTTCATTCCTCTATTCCTGATTGGCCCACATACTCGGATAGTAAGCCTCCTTACAGCACTGGTTTTTGTTTTTGTTTTACTTAGTGTTACGTATGAGGTTCAGGACGATGCGATAATTGATAGAGTATTACCAAATTCAGCTGAGTTACAAAGCTTGTCACTCCGAGCA
Organism: Coptotermes formosanus; assembly: GCA_013340265.1. Taxonomy (NCBI): domain Eukaryota; kingdom Metazoa; phylum Arthropoda; class Insecta; order Blattodea; family Rhinotermitidae; genus Coptotermes; species Coptotermes formosanus. The sequence goes on along the minus strand of BLKM01012995.1, from coordinate 434,399 downwards.
CCCCTACTTCCAGGGCCAAAAAACGGAAGATCTCAGAGTCATTTTGTTAATGATAATGAAGGAGATATCCAAACGCCCTGGTGGGAATCAGAATCATTCCATCCTGTCCGTATTAACAATAACATATTTATTTCTAATAATGCAGGAGAAGCCTCCACCTGCTGTAAATATTTGTGCTTTAATTAGCGGTTCACAAGTGCTGTCTCCATAACCCCAGCTGTTGCAGGAGCGACGGTTGTTATGCCTAACCGTGTGTGGCTGCGGGTTATGGTACTGTTTCTAGCAATGAATTTTCAGTCCCTTTTCTTGCATCAGCAGAATGGCTCTTGCTATGGGGCGGAGATTCCTCCAGGGCAGTGATGGAGGAGGACACTATCTGCTACTGGCCGGTTCAGCCTATGTTGCCACATCCTTCGTACGAAAAGAACGATTACGAAGTGTTACATTAATCCTTTCAGTACGAAGACTTATCTGTTTTATTCGAAGGCCAATTTCGTACCGCGCGGTAAACACTCACCATTTCGGTTAAAAACCAATCATTGAATGCTGTAAGGGAAAAGTCACTGCCTCTTCTGAGATACACACAAAAAATACAAATACGCTGTGTGGGCAGAATGTGGAATTCCTGAGTGTTGTACCAGATGATACGTACAGTAACCACTAGACTTTAAAAGGTTAAACTACGTGAAATGAATATAACACATATCCCCATGCGAATCGAACGGGTAAACATGAAATGAAAAGAATAAAATAAAGTGTAGTAAGAAAATCGCGTAGATCCAATTGGCCTTCGAAAACGACGCAGCGAAGCAGAAAAACTTGAAGGACGATATAAGGGAGATATAAAGAACAGAATACTAAAAGAGAATAAGTAACAAATTATGTAAATAAAATGGACGAGGAAGACAAACGTATAGAGAAATGTGAGTGAGGTTACCGTGTACAGGCAATCAAGAATAAGAACGGATGGCCCAAAAAGGCAGTGATGGTGATATCGAGTAAAATAAACAAGAAATTTTGAAATTAAGAATGATGACGAATAAAGTATAAAAGACGAACAAGAGGAAAATGTGTTGAGCTTTCTAAGCTTCTCACAGACAACAGGTTGAGAAGAAACGTGGAAAAATGGAAGCAGAAACGAATAACTACGAGCGATTCGCATTAAGGACAGAAGGTCTAAGAACAGGGAATAAAAATTAGAATACGGATATGAAAATGATGGTGCCCATGACGATGAAGAAATTTAATAATGTAAGTAAAAGAAGACGATGACCGTGATGATTATCATGACGAGAAGACGAATAAGGTTTTTTTTTCTGTTTCTTTCTCATGCTCTTTCTAGACACCAAATTCTCTTCTCTCAGAGTCTGAAGCGCGGAATGATGATTTGAGAAGTTGCGCAAGAGGCTGGCTGTGATGCAGTGGGTGGGTTAGTAGATGTAAGTTCCGGGGCTGGTCCCCCATCTCCACGCTGCCACAAAACTCTGACGCTATAGTGGCTCAGAAAGATAGACGGACGGTTTTAAACCCTCAGCGGCAAGGGGACCCGTTTTCAAAAGACTCCCAAAATTACTTTCTGGATAAGCTGGATTAGGCTTACATTGCAGGAGAGAGATTATGAAGGAGGTCGCTTGTTTCTCTGTGTAGAGCAAAAATAAGAGACGTGAACAGGGCTTGAGATAGTGTTGAACACAGTCCTTCTCCTTCTGATGCTACTGTAAAGGAAATTACTCTCTCGTGTACAGAATAAGGTCATATACACTGCTTGTCTGAAAAAAATTGCTTCAATTCTGTGTTGAAACGAGATGGTGTAGTTATGACTGTCTAGTATGGACAAAGGATATTATACTGCGCGAGAAACTCATCTCAAACCGTGCTGTCGCAATAAATGCAGCACTAGAGAATCTGAAGGGGAACATTTGTAATACATATATATTTTGTCTGTTTCCTAGTATCTTATGTAACAATAAGAATTACGCTTGCATTAAAAAGAAATCATTATATGGACCTAGAACTTAAAACAAAAAAATAGTAATATTTCGTATACGTTATGAAGTAGCAGAAACTGTTAAAATAACGCAGTTGGCCCTTTTATCCCCTTGAAAAATGTTCGAAAATATAAGCAATAAAGAAAGAGTAAAATTATAGTGTAGCACAACTGTATACTTCATACTACCGTACAGAAACTACATGTTTCCGTACCCTTGGACCATTATTAGAATTTTGTACAAAAATTTTTAAAGTAAATGTAAAAGCATAAACAAGCATAGGCCCTATATAACTTTTTATGAGATATCAAAACTACATGTCATTTATGCAATATTATTTCAATTCTCATTTATACCTTTATAGTAGCCACTCCTAAAAATTGTGCATATTGTGATTTTTACATCAATTATTAAACCAAAAATGTTTCAATACATTGGAGTCCAGTTATTTAGTATCGGTCTCTTAATTTGCTAAAGCTTACGTCATTCAAAGCTGAAACGCGTGAGACCTCTATGTATTCTTTTGTTTCTCTTATTTTTCTGTACCCGACAGCGAAGTTTCAGTTTATTGTAGATATAAATTTTGGATTTATTTAATGTCTTATACTTGCCTTGCAAATTTTTAAATCATGTCTTCGTTATCATAATCGGATATCTTTTGGATGCAGTGTTCTCACTGTATACACCTCTTGTCACTTGTCGGCCCAGGACAATAAAATGATGTTAACAGTTTAGAAAGCATAACTAGATTTCGTACGACAGCCTAGTTTTGATATTTTATTTACGCAGAAAGTGGCTTTATAGATATTTAACGTGATCAATTAGCTTACACCAATTTTAGCACGTAACTTATTTTCATGGTGACTTTTTATTTCAACCTCAGACGTTTGTGTGACATTTTGTGGGTTTTGGATTACAAGTATTTTTCTGTGTGATGTCCTGTCAGAATAATAATACTAACTTCAGTACATATTTGCTCACAGACGACTGACAAGGTATGGGAGAGGCTGAAGACGATATTTAGGCTTATATACCCATCTTTCCTTCATAAAGGCAGTAACGTGTGGGAACCAACCAGTTCCATGGAATAAAGTACTTCCTCAGCTAGGCAAGAAATTCACCGCGCTTTGTAGAACCCGAAGTTTCATCAACGTTTTTAAAAGGGACGCCCACTAGTCCATACTCTAAAACACATCAACCCAGTCCCGTTCTTTGCCGTTCGGATTTATTCTCATATTATTCGCCCATTTGCGTCTAGAACTTCCAAGTGATCTCTTTCCTTCCTGTTTCCCCACCAAAACTGCATGTGCGCTTCTTTCCTCCCCCATAAGTGCCACATATAAAATAGGTTAATAAAGAAGAAAGTCTTGAGTCTTCCATTTCTTCAGTAAAGCGAAGTCCAGTGTTTGTATCATTCTATGGTAAACATTATACAAAACTTAGTAAAAAGGCGGGAAATTTGAGTCAATTGGTCCGGAATATTTTACTTAATTACCCAAACGACCTTTTATACAACTAAATCCATGAAACAGAGAATCTCATAGTCACTAAGGCAGTGAAGAAGTATCTCGCCTTACAGGACATGAAAACAGATATTTCTTTACCGTGTTCACGGAACTCCTTCGTTAGGTCCTGTCTTGAGCCTGATGAATCCGGTCCGCGTCATCACACTTCTATTGTTTTAAGATCTCCCTTACTCTTATCCTCCATCTATGTCCAGGTTTGCAAAGTTGTCTGGTCATATAAATTTTTCTGTCTAAAATCACATATCCTATGCGTTTTTATTTGTTTTGTGCTCATTTAATGTTCCTTCATTCCACACTCTTAGATTCGAATAGATTTACAGGCCTATTTGGAAAAGTTAACTGTAAATGCATTCTATAAGCCTATACTAAATCGACGTTTATCAGCAACAGTCTAAATAAATCAAGACAGTTGTTATTCGCATAACTTCAGCAACATAATGACTCCTGCAGAAGTGTCAACAAGTTACAATAGCAAACGTTCGCACAAACACCTGTGTGCACTGTATACTGTATTATCTTACCATTGAGATCTCCAGATTGGCGGAAATCGCTTCAGACACCGCAATGTTTGTCCAAAAAGATTCTATAATCTTACCTTACGTATTTTCTGTTAGCATACTTTGGTTTACCATAACGAATAAGTACAGGCGGTTTGTCCTGGTTATTTTGTGATGATCATGCATAGGGACTTGACCGTTAAATTTGCCTTCATGCGAACACAGGCCTAATCCGTGCAGACAAACGTTGCAGATCTGTGCTTATATACAAACACAGGCGCTTTTTATAAATGGGACACTGTAAGGCCATATTACAATCTGCATATTAAACAAAAGTGATGTCACATTACTCTCGTTGATTAAACACGAGTCGTGTACTGTAGTGTTCGATAGAGTAAGTAACATGTAAAATTCTCTTAGCCCTAACCATCATGGTTTGACGATGAGGCAGTGGCTACTAAGATGTGAATATTCTGTTCTTAACGTAGGCGGTAGTTAGAGGAGCGCGGTTAGATTGGCGATCCGCCTACACTGCGCCTGAACTGGCCCCATATATTAGGCTCTGCGGACACAAGGACTGGTCTGGAGGGGGAAGTAGAACCTCTGTCATCGTACATATTTTAACCGAGAGGTTATGTGTAGAATATCGTCGAGTGGGATGGAATAATAATTATTAATTCTGAATGGCTATCGAAATATTTGAAAGCAGTTTATTTTTTATTATTGTAGATAATATATTAACATTCGACTGATAAGACAGGGAGAGATGTGAATACTAAAGTTTCAGGTTATTCATTAGGTCTAACCCGGTACATATCCAAGCCGGGTACTTCGTAAATACAAGCCTGAAGTATTGCCGTCCGACGTATCTCAATTAAACTGTGGTTTAGGTGACGTGGTAGAGATCCTTGTGTCATCGAAACCCGTCCTGTCATTAGGTGTCATTCTTTTGTGGTGGGATGTGAATAAGTCTCTTAGAACTGCGACCTCTAACGGGCCAATTGTCCATTTCCGGGTCACAGATGAATGGATAAGGAGTGTTGGAATGACAATTGACAACGGAAAACAGAAGCACTCGAACAATAACCTATCCTACTGCCGCTGTGTCCACCACCAGTACCACTAGCAACGAAAACGACCATAGTGATGAAAACCTTTAAACAGTTTGTTATGTCTCAAAGTGTATTAAAACCTCATATATAGGCCGTACCTTCAATGTTGTTGCTTCACGCTGGACCTGCAGAATGGCCGCACACTCATAAACTTAGCCTAAATAAATGGATACAGACAGCCACGGACATTGAAGAGAAGTTACTTGCGATTGTGAGGTTTCAAATTTTAGACGCAGGTGTCGTCAGGCACTCCTGTTGATATAGTCATTCTTAATTTACATACAAATTAAGTTTTAGTGCTGAGTTTGTTATGTCGTAAATGTTGATAGCGTCTTTTATACATACACCACTCAACACTGTTCTTTGTTAGGCTGGTTTGCTTGGGCCTACGCAATCGTAAAAGATAAAATTGTGGCACTTAAATAAATTGCTATTACGTGCCGTGTGACACGCGTTTCTTCGTGTGATATCTAAGCTAGGTTCATTCCTAATTCAGAATGATGATAACACAAAGGCGACAACCGCCCCCCACCCTCACCCCTGACCCGGGAGTAAAGCTGTCTAGCATGAAACTGACCACATTGTATTCCGGTATGATCTCTGCACCTAAAGTTTCCCAACTTCTGGGGTCGCAAACCTTTGGCCCCAACTCGCTGCATCTAACATTCAGCCTCAGAAAGCATGGAAATACACTCCACTCCTGCATACATTTTCATAGTGTGTTGCTTCCATACTTTAGGTCTTCGTAGCCTGCCTATACGCTAGTTCTAGTAGTAGATTCCTAAAAGACATTGTTTCATCGGCAGAGGTTAGAGGCTAGATCAAGAAGTGGGACGAGATCATCATAAATGGACAGAACGTCATAGTTTGGCATGTGGCGGTCACAGTCTGTTTCAGCACCCCGGCATTCTCCCACAGGCGTAATTTAGTAGTCGGAGCGTTTATGATGCGATACGTGTGCCGCGTTACCGCACAGTAGCGATGTCGTGTTGGGACGTTCCGTATGTTACGGTAGAAACCAGCTGATCAGTTAGCCGTAATTTAGCAGTGACTCCCCTAAGTGTAAGAATGCAGTCACCGTGACAAACGTGTTGGTACACCTTATGTTGTTTGACACCTTGTTTCCACCACGCAACAACGCCTACCATTTGTTTCCCGATGACTGTGTAGAACCGGAAATGAGCACTTCACCCATCGTGTTTCGGAAGTTGGCAACGTTGCTATCCCTCCCCATCTTTTACGCGATGGTAGCCACACCTGCCGACACAGACAGCGCCGTCATCTTAAGATCCGGTCACGCTATTGGTTGATCACCTGTCACGTGACCAAACTTGGGATCGATAAGTGGCTGGAATCTGGGCTGCCATGTCAGGTTGGCCTGTCGTCCCTCTGCTGTGGGAAATAAACATGCATGCAGCTTCTATGCATGGAGCAATATGGAACTTGTGAGGTTATGGCACGCCCTGTCTTCCACCTTCGATTGTTACAAGTTAATGAACTATGAATTATGATGCGCAAAGCCACTGCTGCATTTTCACAGTGTCAGAATTCCTCACAATGCACGTGTTAAATGCCTCGTGGAGTAAAGATATTCGTATGAGTAGCCTGCTTATGTGTCCAGACTGCTAAACCCACAGAGTGTAAAAATAGTAATTCTTTAAAATCCATGCCATACTTTAGGCTGTCAGACGCTGGCTTCTAACCGTCGAACCTCGGGTTCAGTTCCGGGTTAATGTAATTCATATTGGACAGAGTGGCACTGGAACAGGTTTCTCTCCGACTTCCTTTGATTTCACCCCACTAATTTTGTTCCATCTTCGTTCCATACTCATCTGTCACCGAGCAATGTGGTTTGTGGTGGGCCTGATCAGGCAGGACACTGTTTCATTATTGGCATTAAAAGTGGTTGCTTCATATTTGATACGGCACATGTAAGCCTACATTAATAACTAATATAGTCTAATAAAATTTCGTAGGCTTAGACACATAACAACAGCCTAATTTTTATACAGAGTGTTTCTGAGACTACAAAGAATTTGTTGACGGTAGCAGCAGAATGCATAGTTGAATGAAATCATTGTGTTTTGGAAGTGATCACAAGAACATAATTCCGTAATACGTTTGTGGAAATGAATAAAATCATGTTCAGTCCTCTTTAGCCATTGGGCTTACGTATTAGGCACTTGCTTAGTTTCCGGAGGTCAAGAGAAAGTAACCCGATAAGGGAAATGGAACCAGCTTTAGGCGCGGTGTTATTTTTCTCTTTCAACTAAGACAGTATTGGGTAAGATACATCATATTTACGTACGTCGTTTTCAGCCCAGGTCGAACCTTAGCAGGGGAAATATTATACCGGCTAACTTTTTCACGATTTTCCTTAGTTTCCTCAAGATAATGGCTGGAGACTGTTTTCTCTTGGCATAGGCAACGACTACTTTCTCCCCAGTCATTTCCGCGCTGAATTCTTAACAGACGGTGTATTATAACGGCACAAAATCCTAGACATTAATCTAGGTGAGCTGGGACGAGCAAAAATCATATCAAACAAAAACACACTCAATTTTACAAATTCTGGCGAGTCGCACATAAAATACAATAAAATGCTTTTAAATGTACTTGGATTAATTAAAACTGTAATTTACTGTAGTTATAAAAAGGTGAAGGATGAAGTGCACGTGTGATAAAATACAGGCTGTAGATAAAATCGATGGGTTCTTCTTCTTCGTAAAATTGACATCTCAATTAGTAGAATAGCTTCTCCTTTTACATTTCTATATCAACGGCCTGAAAATGACTGCAAAATGCGGTCGAAACATGTAGCCGCCTGGTTTATAATAAACGTTATACAAGTTGCGGTGACGGTACTTCATACATTGAATGATAATCCAGTATCACAGCAGCATGCGCATTATAAAGTTTTATGCACTGTAGTCCGTTGTCCAAATTAGCACAGTTGAAGGGCAGGCTTTTAATGTAGAGGGTTTAAAAACGTTATTTCCTGACTACATGTTTAATGTAACTTGGTAAAACCCAGCAAATTTCTTTCTTTTGTTACAGGAGATGTAAAACACCTGTCTCCTTCTTCAAGGTAAGTTCCTCAGCTCTACTGAAATTAATTTATTTTGTCTTCTTAACTGTTGTTTCTTGAATCCAAGGCAAAGCGTTAGTTTTCGTGCACTGCATCATTGTGGGTTGTGGCTACAGAGCTGTTGTATAAATAAGAGTACTTGATGCAAGTCTTTCGATCATCCAGTTTTGTTTCAGTAGATAGTTAAAGATCGGTTTTTACAGGGAGATTATTGTACTTTCAAATGACTCTGATGTATATTTCTCGAAGGTTCCTTAGGCTTATTTTTTAAATTGTATCAAAGTTACAGACCGATACAGCAGTAAGCATTGGTTCGTAGGCCTATCAACAATTACGTACGTTGAATTCAGCAAAAATTCACGGGTAAGTGAAGGAAATACAGAGGCTGTATGTAAAAGAATTTTGCCGTTTCAATTTTATTTGTTTACAAAAAATAACATAAACAAGTCGAAAACTTTTGTCTTCCAAGTATGTTCAAATGAAATCAGTTATGGAGCCGTTCTGGGCTAAGTAATAGAGGGCTGTAAAAATGGTTCCCATGGACTTCAAAGTAGGCATCCTATGGACACGCCAGTCGATGAGCCGCGTGGACTGCTACAGAAACCTTTGCATCCCCACTGCCTTGACTTTTCAGTAAAACTTGGTTCTGCGGCTCTTTAGAGTTTGACTGTTTACATAGCATGACATTACCGTCAACGCACAGCATTACTGTGGATACTTTCCTTGACTTTCATACCCCCATCAAAGGAAATATTTCTACCATGATCGCGTGGTGTATCACCATGTAGACCGAAGTCCTTCCCTGTGTTGGTCATAATGTCCAGCACACGCTGCGTCCCATAAGCTTCATTTGTCGATATCTTCCTCCATAGAAGTCGCGACTTTTAACTTGGCCTCAGCATTTTCGGACATATGGGGAAAATATCTCATTTGAAGAAACCTGTTTTTCGTTTTGGCCGTGTTAATTATCTTCGTTTGTTGCTATGTATCGGCCTGCATTCTACCTGAATTTAGCTTTAAATATAGTCATATATAAGTTATGTTTATTTTGTAGGCGTCTACTTTTATCTGAAGAGCAATGTTGCACTTGTCAGGCACAGTAAATTTGCATACTTCTGACTTTTGAAATTTGGTCTCCAGAGCTCAGTAGACCTATCTAGGGTGCGAAGTATACAACTTGTAGCTTACTCTTACGGCAACTGTGACGCTTTTAGTCGTAGGCACAGAATTTCCTCGTTGTTTTTCCTTTTATGAAATGTAACTAATATAAAGCATAGGGATCACCATGTAATTTTTACCGCGACTTGCGCGAAAGTAAATGGTCACGCAGGGGGCGGGATGCTGACGACACTATAATGAACATAAAAACTTCTCATTGCGTACGACTAAACGAGACTGAAATCAGGATTACAACGCATTTAGAAAAGTCTCTATTCGAGAGGGGGCTAGGCTGATTGTAAACGAGAAGGGCCTCAGGCACCATGCTTCGTACAAGTCAGCCTGCTGCAAATTTTCACAGCGGTAACTTCGTTTAAACGTATTACATGTGGAACGCCGCATCAGCCGTGTTTATTTCGAGTCGAAAACAGTGCATTATAGCCGGACCATACACAGACCTGCCCTTTAGTGCTACGCTGCCTCGTTGATATGACGTATGGAAAAGGACTTCCCAGACATAAACACTGCTAAATACTGTTAACAGTATTGTGGCTAACTGATGCAGCAGCTTTGTTGCTGGAAAGTAACAGAGGCCGAGTAGTGGGGACTGACTGATTGCCGTCTCTGCGTAGCGACAGAATTGTGTGGTTGAAGCTGTAGTTACTTGGACACGCTCTAAATATGGGCCTCCGATTTTCACAGTAGGGCGAATCTGCTAGCGCAGTCTCCCAGCAGGATGGCATACCTACATATTTAATAACATTGCGAGGAAATACTGAATGCGCAACTTTCACTTAAAGAGTGGGTAGAGGAGAACGGGAAATTTTCGCTTGCCTCTTCGCCTGATCGTAGTCCATTAATTTATTTGAGTGGGGATAGGTTATGTAAAGAATTAGAGGACGATTACAACACATTATAGTTGTGTTCTATTATTTATAAGTTACAGTTTTTGTCCTTATAGTGTAATGAATTAAAAATTTATGTCAAATTGATAACTCCATACGCTGTAACTTTTAAAATCTGTGCATTTTTCTACAAATTGCGTTTATTGTTTCCCACGATTACCAGAATCAATTATTATTAATTTAACAGCATAAACTGTTTGATCTTTCCAGTTGTGAGGGATTTGTTCTCTGTGATTTACGAACTGAATTTTATATAGGCCTATAATTGAAATGAATTTCCGATTGCTTCGGTTTGCTCCTGTTAGTATCATTTCACAGTTGTTCTCTAATCGTCTTCATTTTCATGCTACACTTTTCAGAAAGGTAGGCGGCCCAAGCGTGGAAACGTTCTAACAAAGTGATGCTGTTTTCGCAAAAGAAACGGGGGTTTTCAGTCTTTAGACGGTTAAGCATTTTTTTGCGAAATTCTGTGTTAGAACCTCAGAAGAATTTTGGAAGAAGTAACTCAAGGTTGTGTGAAATCAGAGGCGAATAAAATTATATCTGAGAGAGGTAAGGTCTTAAACTGAAGCATTATACATCGTGCACTTTTGTGTAAGTCTATGATAAAGACCAACAACCTAAACAGTAAGCAGGCCTGCATGTAATATCGAACAGTGTGACTTGGACAGAATAAAATTTACGATTGTTACCCGTAATACATTACGTACTGTTCTGGTATGTGCTGTAGAATTAAGACCTTTTGTCAGTACACTGGGACCCCACACTACGCGCTTTCCCTACAGGAGATTGTTACAGATTGCAGCTGTATAGGACCAGTTTTTGCACATAATGCCAAATTTCCGCCACTATCACCAAGCACTTCCGAGTTTTATTGAATTCAATTTTGGAAACAATCTCTCCAAGTACAACTTTCATTTATTTAATTATGTTCATCATTCAAATTTGCTGAAGAGTTTAATGATTTTGTAGCAGAGTAACTTCTCTTTTATTTTTTAAACTTACAATAATGATGTCTCTGATATTTATAAATAAAATCTTTAAGCATGTGTGGACCCTGCGTGCCTCGCAAATGCAATACATTTTACTGTCTATAGCAGGGACCTCATTCACTGTATGTAAGGCCTTTATTTTTATGGATAACATGCTTACAAATAGCACGCTTTAAATGTGGTATTTCATTCATCAGTGTAAAATTATCAGGTTTGTGTGTGTGTGTGTGTGTGTATGCATGTGTGTGTATATGCATGTGTGTGTGGGTGTCAGTTTTATAGAACTCTTTACGGTATAATAATAAGATACCCTAACAAAGAGGCAGAAAATCTAATAAGAAATATTAAACTGAAGTAAAGGTAAAAAAGTCCTAAGTGTCAGATTCGTGCTGTGATTTTCCAATTTTATCGCTAGTCTTTCCATATCTGGTACTGACCTCTCAGTTTTGCTCGACTACAAAAGAAAATTGAGTTTGCTTTTAATATGACATCTCATGGAGAGAAGATTCCAGCCTCCTGGTCTGGGCAATTCCGTGCTTCGAGAACCGAAAGAAAAATCTATTAAAACTTCTAATAATATTCTTGGGATGAAAATAGGATATACATAAAAATTATCATGATAATGCAGTCATGTGCGTAGGTATAAGAAAGAAAGGAGTCTATATTAATTAAAAATTTCTATAAAGGATTTCATTTGCCTTCCTTCTTGTCGAAGTTCATTACCACTTTGATGAGAGTACAAGCAAAAGACAGGCAAACGTCAGATTTCACATCTACTGCACAAACTGATTCAATAAATTTAATGTTGGATCGACGTGGTGTTTCTGAATTTAAATTCCGAACATTCGAGCAGTCCTAAAACAACTGCGCTATCAATTAGAAGGAATAAAACACACGACTCTAAATTGTATGATTTTCACAGTTGATATAAAATTCGCTGGTCATTCGCGTTGTTAATTCTATGGTTCTAAGGCAATAAAACTTACGAGTGTAAGAATATTGTGATGGGCCTTGTGTCCTACACTTCAGAAAGGTGGTATTCTGTTCCCTGTATTTATTTGCTACAGTATGAAATTGGGATGCAACACGATGCACCCCAAAGGTACAATTTTACCTCTAAGGTAATGAAACTCGGATTTTAAGTTAGACACAATGGAGAATTCTTTTAAATTTCGAAAAATGTAACATTTGTTTAGCAGCAGGTCTATCTTGTCCGATTGAGGTAGTCTATTTATAGTTTTTTTTTGAGGGCGCTACATCAAATGTAGAACATAGGTGAAATCGAATGCTGCTGGTGTAGTGGAGAGTATGGCGGAGCAGCACTTTCGTGCTGTGTGTGAAATGCCGGTGTTTGTTTGTAAGAACCGAGGATGGCCGGGAACATCCTCAGTCAGAAACGCCAGAATTCTGCCCAAGACATTAAGTGTCTTTTCTGTATGGCGTAGCAGCCCAAATGGGGTCTAGGCTGCCTCATTTTTTAGGTGTCTAAATTTCATTCAATTAGACGCACATACTCGGTCGGACTCCTCTGAAGGGGATCATCTCGTCGCCGAGGCCGCCACCTACACAAGACGCAACAAGCAGAAGATAGGCATGTACGTATGGCATAATGACTGTTATGGCGCTTCCGCATAACCATTGTTGGAGTGAAAATACAACATTGCCTTCTGTGTGTGTTGTTTTTCAGTGACATGTCACTGTCAGCTCTAGTGAGTGTTGAACAACAATGCTTCTATGGTAAATTTATGTCACCAGCAACACTGCAGACTATAGGTAGGTACACGTACCAGTTTTATAAATAAATTATATTCCAAGTAATCTGCACTGTTTTCACAAGTGACGTATAAAGGCTGCATTGAAACAAAAGACTGTTCGTTTGCTCGTGGGTTTCTTGTGGCATAAAATTTGGGTGAACAAATCGTAATGTCGTATGAGTTATTGTGTAGTTCCTTACATTCTTTAAAGTGTTGCCGTAAAACATTTAGGACATCAGAAAAAATTAGTCAGTTATGAAACAATAAATATTAAATATTGTGAGTCTGAGTCTGTATTCTTGCCTTAGTTATCCTGAATGCAGAGCGCATCTTTTCTATGCTACATTTTATGGTTATGTGTGGCCTGTCTGGCTGCACCGTATTTTTTCACTCTATCTTATAGACGGAAGGTTTTCCGGAAAAAAATATCGTGGGCATAAAATCTTTGTTTTTATTTTCTATTCAAAATTGTCTCAAACATTCTCATTCTAAGAAGAATTCAGCGAGATATTATCATAAATGTAAACAGGTGTTCATGTAAAGTGCTCATTAATTCTTGACAGATTTTAATGCAACTTGAACTTTCTCGACATATTTTAGAAAAATATTCAAATATAAAATTTCATGAAAATTTATTCAATGGAATTCCAGTTGCTCCGTGTGAACAGTGTTATGGACAGACAGACATGACGAAGATAACGGTCGCTTTTCGAGATTTTGTGCACGCCCCTAGCATGAGGGAAACATCCAAGCCCTCAGCGGAAATCTACACCGCGATCCTAGCAGACCGCAGATCTAAGCCTTAGACCACACGAAAGCCGGGATTGGCCAGTAAGTGCGTATCACTCGTATAAAATTATTACAGCATGAACTGATTATCCTGCAGTTGCCTGGTTGATTGCTTCGATGCTTATGAAGGCCTCTTTCAGTTTAGTTGATGTCTTTGCCGAAAACCGAAACAAGTAGCCGACCTCCAGAATTGTAAATTTACATACTTAAAAAAACCTGGTGATTAGCTAACCAGACTGTAATTAAATTCTACTGTAAATTTCGTGTTCACTATTATCTTTTTTTTTACAAATTTATAGGTTATATCGGCTGATTAGGAGACATGTTAATTTAGCCGGTTTCTTTAGCATATTACTTTTGTGTTAATCACTTCTTTTTTCGTTAGATATTATGAATTTAGACGTAGTAACTTGCAACAGATAGCACAACGGTTTCGTTAATCATATGCTGTCTAGGCAATACGCTGTTTTGCAGTAGAGACGACACTTGTAAATTCGTCCCGCGAAGAATTTCATAGCCTTGGTTCTTACAGGAGACTACTTTTCTCCTATCCAAATTTACCGCCAAGAGATAGGATTAATGATGGCTTAAAGAGATATGCATATCAGAAAATGGTGCAGGGACTTCCAAAGTAGTCGAACGGACGACGATGATGATCATCGCACTGGTCGGCCCAGCACGTCAGGGACCATTCTGAACAGCATGAGTGGAGGAAGTGATCCTGGAAAACTGAGTACTCACCATTCGAGATTGATTAACTACAATGAAGTTGCCCACCCTCAATGTACACAACACGTCTACGAATGCAAGAGCCTGGTATTTACTGAGACCAAATTTTTAACCCTGTGCCAAGATGGGACAAATGTGCCAGTGTGCTCGGGGATTTTATTGGAAAGTGTTGATACTTCTGTGCGATAGTGAGCTACATTTAACGTTGTCGTAACTTCTCATTTCATTTTCATAACCTAAGGAAACGTACAAACTTCCTACAAAACAAAGTGAAAAACTCGTAGAAATTTACGTTGGTTAGAAAGTTGCAGGTTTCTTCTTTATTCAAGATGGAAAGAATGGTTGCTTTCGAAACGTCAAAAGTCTCAGTTACTGACATTAATAACTCATAAGTAAATAAGTATGGGAATTATCTGTCGGGGAAAATACGGAAAGGCACCTCTTATGCCCTACACTGCGCTGCAACTGGGGCACAGAATTTGGCTTGTACTAATAAACATTGATTAAAAGTTTTGTTACTTACCCATAGCAAGAACAGAGGCTTAAATTTCTGAAATCAGGTTACTGAGGAAAATATTCTGACTTAAATGGTAGGAAATAACAGGTGGGTTGAAAACGTTATTTCGTAATGAACCCCATAATGTATTAATAATTAAGGCTTTTAAGCAAACGCGTCTTAATAGAAGGACGAAGAGACAGTCTGGGAGACCTTGACGTGTATGTCAATATGCGCAATATAAACGTGTATTTTAAATAAATAAATTGTGACATTTGGGACTGCGTTCATCTGGCATGGGACAGGTTTAGGTGGCCGGATCTTGTGAAAAAGTAATGAACTTCGATTTCCTTGAAATATGCGACGGTGCTGCGTCACCTGACAGACAGTCAGCTTCTCCCATAAGATTCTGCCCCATGGAGTTTGTTGATTTGTCAGCTGGTTGTGGTTCCGTCTTGCGTTGTATTGTTTTCGAAGCAAACTTTCTTAAATTCACAGATAAATTCGCTTCAGACTTCCGTTACCAACACTGTAGGATTAGCAAGTGATGTGGGGTAGGAGTTAATTTTATTTTCAGGGACCTTCCTCTCACTCTTTCTCTTTGTAATGAAGCATTCAGTTAGGCGCACTTGTTACATAATTTAGAGGTCCATCACTTTGACCCAGCATCCTCTTCAGATCTCTGCCCCAGTTACGACAAAAGCAATGCAGGTTATAATAATTGCTAATAATACACAATTAAGTAATTTGGAGGCAAGTGGGTCAAGATAACAAAAGTCTACAAGGGAGACTATTCCCTTAATTTTTCCTCTTCTTTCATTTTATGTGGGTTTTTGGATCTGAGACACAAGCTATTAAATCTTGTGTGTTTGCCCCTACATTCCATTGTCCTGTCAGTTAGACATATAGGAACGTGGCCTGTAAAAAGTCGAAGTTTCTTTTTTTAGGCATCTGTGTCGTTAGAGGTACACACTAGTTTTGTTCCCAACTGCTGTACAGAGATTCGTTTATCGTTTTTCCCTCACTGGATCAGTCTGTGCAAAACAAGTCAGTATGGCTTATTGGTAGTGACTGAACGATGCGAGATGCGCAATTCCTACAGGATTGTTGCTCACGATTTACGTCTTCTGTAATTTTGCACCGTTTTGTTTGGTAATTAGTTACTGCACTTGCTAATTTGGCATGGTGTGACATCACAGAAGACTTCAACCTTCAGTTACTGGACGATAGAACCAGCAGTTTTTAAGATCTGTTTACCTACGCGATATCACTGATGTGTAAAAAAACACTGACCACCAACAAATGCTCAAAGAGAGTTTTATCATCAATTGTAACACACTCCTACATGTTTCGACCCTGCTGGGACATCTTCAGGGAGAACTTTCTTCTTATCGTTACACTAATGTTGCACTTTATAGTTGAGTGAGAATGTGCTGTTGACTGTGTACTGTGTACTGGAGGCATGAACTGTGTGTGGTCCCGGCTTGCAGTGCAAGCCGGGGCCACAGACCCTGAAGATGACCCAGCAGGTTCGAAACATGTACGAGTGTGTTACAATTGATGATAAAACTCTCTTTGTGCATTTGTTTGCGATCAGTGTTTTTGTATAATATAGTGCACGGACATGGAACACATTAAATTAATCACTGATGTGTATTTGGACTATTTCCATCGGCACTGATTACAAAAACACGACGTTCCGAAAGCAGACTGCTTTCGCCTTTAGGTGCGCTACAATATCGACAGTAAGTAACAGTCTGAGTCTACCTAGATATTTGCTTATTCTCAAGACTGTAGTGCACCTAAAGGCGAAAGCAGTCTGCTTTCCAAACGTTGTGTTTGCATAATCAGTGAGGATGGAGATAGTCCTGATGAATATCAATGTTATCTCCCTTGTTCAAACATTGTCTAAGAACTGTAGTGTACAGTCTGTCTACCTACATGTGTAATCACATTCTGACTCGTATTCTGTATTTCTATGCCCTTTATGAATAGGTGGAGCCACCGTATATATGTGCGTACACTAGATGGGCTACGGACTGGAAACCGGAGAACCGGTTTTTGTCGCTCTGCATTTGCATAAATTTCTCTCTGTGTGTCTTACCCAGCTTCTTATGGGGTTGAAAATCGGGAGTTTTCCCCTGGATTAAAGCGACTGGGCCATGAAACTCACCACTCGCTTCCATGCAGTGCAGACTTTAAGAATGAGTGGAACTAGACCTCCACGCTTCCTTCTTTATGGATTGCTGCTGAACCAATCGCAGATATACAAGTATATTCGCTTTTTAAGTTGTTCGTATAGTGTTATTTAACATGTAAAGAGGGTAGGCTCATGAAATAAAAATTCTTTGCCCGCTTGTGTAGGAATATACTCTTTTCAACCTTTGAATCACCTACCCAATTTTCGTGAATTTTTTACGAATATTATGCCATTGGAGGCGGCCACAATCGTTGTAATTTTTAATTTCCTGTAAGCAGTAAGAACAAATGGCCAGAGGCACGAACTTAGCAGCTGCAATTGACACTAGCGATACTTACTTTAGAACCCCAGAAAAACGTAAGGTAATGGTATAAAAACGTGCGAACACTTCTGATATGATCGTTTCGTAGAGACGGGGGGAAAAAAACAACATGGCACCCGTGCGAAATTCTTTTTCAGTTTTAGATTTTATTTCAATGACTGTTAAACGTACGTTGCTAGGAATGTGAAATATAGTACTGAAATACGCGTAAGTTCTGAAGTTATGTTCACATTTTGTATAACATATTGTTTTGTGACGATTTTATAAATATGGCGATGATGCGAAATTTGACACGCATTATTCCTAGACCCCTCTTTCTGTGGACAAAAGCGCAGTAGTTCCTTTTCTCCTTCCCTTTCTTCCTTCCCCCGGCGCCCTTCACCTGATATTCGGATGGCGTCTAGTTCTTGAAACACTGTGTTCTTTTTTCGGTTCGGAGGCGATGGACAAATTTCAGAGACCAAGTTTTCCTTAGTGTCATATACCCTCATCAGAAATATTTGTGATTATTTTTTGATAGAGCTCAGAATATATGAAACATATACCTTCTTGGAAATGTTATAAGTACAGCAATTTACTAAGCGCTACGAGAAATTTTGGCCAGGAGTGTTTTAAGCGTGATAGTTGTGAAAACTCTGAGGTCAGAAGTGTGAAGATGAAGTATAAGAAGAAAAATGCGATTATCTCGCCCCAGTCGATATTTCTGTCATGCGATATATCATGAGGGAGAGGGCAGACAGATTGCGGAACAATGGCTTCAAATATTTAACTGTGGGGAGAATTTTTCTACTATCTTTCAGAGTTTGAATCATCGCAGTCTCACATTTATGAGTCTGAGCCCGGGGTTTAGTGGAAAGAAAGGTGACACATTTTAGTGACCTGTAATGCTGGCAGTTCATCCAATTTTATGTTACAGTATAATCTTCCTACAACAGAACGTGGATTAAATTAAGAGCTAACTTTACCCGAAATTTCTCCCGACCTGTTCGTTTGTGCCGGACACTGAGTTAAATTTACGTATAATGAAAATAAGTGCTGTAAGCGGAAACAAACAAGAGCGTCAGTTAGTCAGTCAGCTGGAATAGCCTGTGTATAGTTGGCTTACGACTCTTCGGCTGACTGAAATTTCTTGTAGTTATCTGCTAAAAATACCATTGCAGACGGCAACTCGTTTGCTGAAACATACGTAGAGGTATCAAATACATGTTATACAGGTCAATAATCTTCTGCATTTGTTGGTTTTTGATATTATACTGTCTTCGTAGAGTGTCTTCCAAGAAGTGAACCTCGCATATGCGGTAGTATATCGCTTCCAATGGGGTCGTTGCTATGGGAGAATACCACGTCTAGTCCCAAGCAAAAAAATTGGAAACCCAAGTTGCGTAAGTCTGGGGTAAACACCAGAAAAAATTTGGAGCTATACCTCACATCGAAGTTTGACTTTTCTATGGAAGCATGTCTACAGCCCCAGTTTTTCTTAACCTTCTGCACTAAAGGGCACTGGAGTGAAAGATGAGCATCACTCTCTGGAAGATTTTTCCCTGGCAAGCAGTGCCGGTAATCACTGGTTAGGAGGCCCCAGAGTCAGTGTGTTAGCGGGAACGTGACCCCGATTGCCATATCATCCAGCCTGTAGCCTAATTACTGTACTGACTGAGCTAAGCCGCTCGCAAAATTTGGGGTATCCCTGTAAAAATGCCCCCTATCCGATCGTAATCTACCTGCGACTGTAGCCTGAGATTCAAGGTGCATCGACGGTTTGGAGGAACGTAGTGATCCCAGTCAGTGCAAGAACAGGGCGTAACATTCCAGAAGACATGAATCTTTACCGGCGTTGATGGGAGAACCTCAAATCTCGCAGCTATTGCTTACTTTGTATTGATTTTGGCAAGAATCATGCATACGAGGTTGCAAATTGTAGGAAGGAAAAGAACGCTACACCTTAGTTGTTACCTGAAGTGACAAAATTAAGGGGAATTTGAAGAAAAATTGATAAAGGATTTTTTCGCCTCTATTTAGATAACGAAACAGACGAAATTAAAATCAGTATTTAACTAAAAGTAACATAAAAAAGGAATAAGAAAACTAGTTAATATATGAAGGACAGCACTGTGATAACCCGGTTTTAATCGGTCGGTAGCCCTTGGAAACTTGTTAGCGTCTGACTCAAAGAATTGTTTGTTTAAATTTATTTGCTTATTCTAGACTTGTATTGACGTTAAAAGGCAGCAGCTTTACACCAACGAGCAAGATTGCCAATATGGAACAGTACTAAGAATAAAATTGGCGAAATCAGTATTTCTGAAACCTATTGTACAAATTGTAACAGCAAGTGCGTGGTTAAAGTGTTTGCACACGTTCTCCGTCATCGCATTTCAGGTCTCGAAATATTGATTAACAGGCAATAAACGTGGGGATCTTCCCAATCTGCTATTATGTCACCCCTCAAGTGATTATGTGCATTACTCCTAATCCGCTGCGCAGACTCATACCTCATTAATTCGGCTCTTGCATTGTACGCATTCGTCCATATGAAGGCGAGGGGAAGAAACCGGAAACTCTGCATCGTCGGGGGTCTGGAATTCGCTTCCACGCTGCTTAATAATATTGCCTGTAAAGTCGCAATCAGGTAATTTTTAATCATACTGCATACGAGGTGTTTATGGTATTTATGACGTCATTTTAATAGGACTTTGGAAACTTTAATTTGTTCAGAACAAAGAGGTTCAATAGTTAAAGAGTTCGTGAGCTCATTAATTTAATTCCACGTCAGAATCTCTCCTCATATTGTACGTACCCTCCCTTGCTTATGACTGATTCTGTGGAGTAAAACTCCTACTTCAGAAGCTGTTGGTCACCCAGCTGGCCAAGAGGTTACCCGCCTTGTGACATTATTACCGTGTGCATAGGGTCATGCCATTGACTTCTGGCTTTGAACCAGGAGAGTTTATTTCATCTTTTTACAGTCCAGTAGGACCTACATTCGGACAAATTTAACACTGTGTTTCTCTCTTAACCCAGGTTTTTAAATTTGTGTCTCCCCTTTTGATTTTTCTATTACATATAATTAGTTGTCTTTATTTTAAAATATTTCATCTGCCCCATATAAATCATTCACATAGTAAAAGTCGGTAACTCAACAGAGAAAATGGGACCATGAGTGTCAGTGCGTTGCATAGGCCTGGAGAAGAGATGAAATCCTAATGAACTATTAACGCTACATAAACATGAAATTTGTTCTTATTGCCGACGATAGTAAATTAGAGACAATAGTTTCGTTTCGTAGCCCTTACGTCTTCTACCTACTCACAGCAGGTGTCGAGGTTGTTTATTTTCACTTGATCACACTCAGACACACACCACAGTCGGTAGGACTCCTCTAGACGAGAGATCGGCCCGTCGCAGAGACCTCCATCTGACAACACAAACACTCACAAGAGACAAACATCCATTCCCCCGGTAGGATTCGAACCCACGATCCCAGCAAGCGCTCGGCCGCAGACCTACGCCTTAGGCCGCGTGGTCACTGGGATCGGCAATTAGAGACGGTAGTACTAATTCAAAATAGACCCGATAAATGTGACGTCAGAAAGGAGGACATAAACGTCAGAACTGACACTTGCTTTAAACGGCTTTAATATTTAGATATTTCTTAGTCGTCTTGTGTTTGAAAACGTATCGTTCGAGGGATCTGCATTTTTTATCTATATTACAGGTTGCATAAAGTATACATCCAGGCACTGACAATAAATATTGTACCAAGTATCAGTGGCGTTTGTGCACAATGTAGAAGACTATGCAGTTTCGAAGCGATGTTAATTAAACTAATTTATTTTGATTGTATGTCTTATTGAGTAACACAGTTCAACAACGTAATTTACGACACCGTATCCCTGCCCAGAGCTTTTACCATACTAAATATCTGAAAACCAAGAACTTTAGTTTCTACTATGGGGCCGCGGCGGCGCAGTTGGTTGAGGCACTGCACTACAAACCGGAAGGTGTCAGTGGAATTTTTCATTGGCATAATCCTTTCAGTCGCACTATGGCCCTGGGGTCGACCCAGCTTCTAACAGAAATGAGTACCAGGAATATTTCCTGGGGGGTAAACGCGGCCAATGCGTAAGGCTGACAACTTTACCACCTTCATGTGCCGATTGTCTAGAAATCTGGGAGCCTCAACCTCTTGAAACCCTCAGAGCCTGTCCAGGCCTGTAATGGGAGTGTTTTTTTTTTTAAGTTTCTACTACACAAAAAAAGAATTGCATCTTCCTTACAAATACCAATAATGGTACCAAAGTAGCCTAATCGCTGTTTGTTGCGGTAGCCATACGAAACGTATTGGACTGGGTGGGTAAAATGTACTTTGTTAATGTTACATCTGGTGGTGCATAGCGTAACTACTAAATCCTAAATGGCCAATTCAGTATTTCGCGTTTGTTAGTTCTGTAGAAGATCGATAGGCCAAATTTGATAGAAATTCATACTGCAACATTCTAAAGTGGGAAAATGAATCAATAGATATATTACTGATTAATAATAAATGGAATATGGCTAGAGGCCTGGTGAGTAGCTATTATTTCTGATAGTAATGGGTTATTTCAGGAACCCAGGCGTGCACCTTAAGTGCGCCTACGTGAGGATAAGAAATAATTTGTAACATATCTATTGGCGGTTTTGTATTGCTTCGTAGAAATGCTGCAAACTGACGTCAGAGAAAAAAACGGAGCAGCCAAGAAATTGAAGAACTCGAGACGGCAAGGCGAGTACATAAAAGAGAATTCAAACACGAACTGTTGTCAAAAGGAAAGCAATTTGGAAAATGCATCCTCAGTATTACAGGTATGGGCTAGTAGCATGCCGCAGCTACCTGCACACACACACATGCACACACACACACACATGCATACACACAGACACACACACACACAGACACACACACACATGCACACACACATGCACACACACAGACACAGACACACACAGACACAGACACACACACGCACGCACACATACACACGC
>BLKM01012995.1:300442-400442 GCA_013340265.1 Coptotermes formosanus | reverse complement strand
CGTTTATAACAAACCTAAATTCAAATTTACGCCCAGCTCTAACCACAGATAATAATACAGAAATAACTGTATTATCTCATACGCGAAAAAAAAGTCTCTAATACATCCCAACCTATTTTTTAAATGGGCACATCAATTACTGGTAACAATAAGGGGTGTTCGGCTTTTCTAAAGCAAGAAACTGTTAATGTCAACTGCAGACTCCTCGCTCAGTATCAGTAGTTTAGAATGTGCTTAGTTACCTACAAGAATACAGTATGCCATAACTCAGGAAACCGCAAATGAATCCTACCCTGTGCTGGCATAACTTACAGAACACAGTGCGGACCAGGGTACGGGCTGTACAGTGTTTGGTTCACGGCGGTGCCATAGGGTTTTCTCTGCACAACCGCGACCAGACATTGACTGCGACCCTCCCAGCCCCTTGTGTAGTAATAGGATGCTATCCACGGGGGCAAGGCAACCAGTATATGAAACTAAAAATTCATTTCCAGATAGAGAAAAGGTTAAATATGAGTAGAATTATATATTTCTTCCCTCTTAGGTTTCCACGGAATGGTAGGGCCTACAAAAATTTACTTCAGTCACTCGACAACCTAAGCCTAGCTATCAACCTACGAAGTTTAAGGCGCGTCCTTAAGACATTCAAGAATCACTTCCAGCTCGTGGGAAAAGGTGAAAGACTTTGATCATATGATGGCCGACTGTGGTATCACGTTTTAGTCCGGTCATTTTATGCGACCCGGAAATCGCATGATTATATGCAGATGACGCATTAAATGACGGAAATGTTGGCAGAATCACTGGGTTCCTCGATTTGCCGAAACATTCATCTACGTAGCGGGGGCAATGAAATGCATTTTTACGGCTGAGGGAGTTGAATATAGTACGTACGAGAAAGGGCGATGCATTATACCCAGGGAGACAGTGGAGAAAAGAGTGTAGGGTGAGTGGGAAGGGGGTTAAAGAAGGCGCCGGAAGTCCGTCTAATGCATCCGTCTGCCCGCTAAGAACTAACAGGGGAGATCCCTCGTCATCTCTCTTCTTTGGACTAAAAAATAGAGGGTGATGCTAAAGAGAAAGAGGGAAAGAAACAAGATAGGAGTGGGAAGCTGAGGACGAGGTGGGGAGATGGAATTCCGTGGGTTGTGCGCGAGTTGGTTGCCAGCAGACGTGTAATTCTACTTCCGGACAGGATCGAAGACCCGACTACTGATAATGTACGCCATTATACGAATTGGGATGACATCCAAGAACTTTGTGCGTATGTATTGCAGCTACTTTGAGGCAGAGAATGAGACAAAGATTGCAGTGTCCCTCCCTATACGCCAGTAATGGCTTACACACGTTTGGCCACTGCTGCGCGCCATCACGAGGTGAATGGAAGTCAGACGGGGATTCCCTGATCGCTTAAGGTTTTAGACACGTGATGCACTGGACATAAATGCTGTTCTGTAACAATGGCGCAGTTCAAGTGACATATTGACCCGCTTCACAGGCAAACATATTCCTGTCCTGTGTTCCACAATAACATCAGGAAGCAAACTGATCATTGGTACCAATACAGTAGGGTTTAAAGTAATCCAGAAGTTTCTTTCATTCTGATTAAATCTCTGTGTCTACAGAGTATTGAAAATATAATTAACGAAGCTCAGAGAAACAAATTTTTTCTCTTCTCCAAAACGTCCAGACCGGCTGTAAGGGTCACTCAGCGTCCTTTTCAATGGATACCGGGTTCTTTCCCCGGGGTAAAGCGGCCGGAAAATGAAGTTGACCGCTCACCTCCATCTGGTGTACAGGTCTAGAATGAGTGGAGCTAAACCTCTCCTCCCCCAGTATACCTTTCTTAACAAAACTAAAGTTGGTTCCATGATTTTCAAAGAAAGATGTCCATTTTGCTACAAAATAATTGTTTTCATTTTTATGTTAGGATTTATTTCACACTTAAATGAGTTTCTTTGGAGGGAAACTTCTTATGAAACCGACATTGGCGTAAAAATGAAATACATCGGTTTCCAGAAAGATTTGGAACAATGAATAAACTATTACAATTATAGTTAAAGAAAGGGAAAAGTTCGGTATTTTTAAAGTGGAGAGTGTTCCTACACTGTAGAATGGGAATGAACTTAAAATCTTAATGGAATAATTTTTATAAAGGTTATATTAATGTACATACATTTTAAAACGTTTAATATGATGCAGCCCTTACTATATTGGACAAAATTAAGTATGAAAATATGCTAAAGGGATTAGTATTTAACTATTAAAAAATATAAATTTGCAGAGGCAAAATTGTTAATCAACTTTAATAGAATGGACAATGACAGACTTTTGAAAATTGCACTTCCTGACAAACCACAGTAATTACGTAGGGACTATTCAGATGGCTACAAAGCTGTAACGGGCGTTAACACATAATCTGTAGCAGGCATTATTAATATTAATAATAATAATAATAATAATAATAAGCACTGTTATGCTATAGCCCAACCATGTATAGAGGTCCAATATCGTATATAAAGCTGGTTTAATAAAACACTTTATGATAAGCCACTTCATTTTAACTATATCGTAATGATAGGTTATATCTGCCGTGCGTTGCCCACAACATGTGGAATTGTTCTTCATAACCCTTCTGTAATCTGAGATATGTAGCATACTAACACTGCTATCTGCAACAAAGTTGGATTTCTTTGTGGTGTTTAAACTTCTGTTCCACGAAAGTAGGATTGGCCAGCCTGGGGAGATGGGTCTACTTGAGTTAGCCCCATCCACACAGCCCCCCACTTGCCTAATCATGTGAGTCACATGTCCTGCTAATCTGCACCAACAATCAGTGCACGTAATAATGACACTGTGTTAGGGACTACAAAAGAGTTAAATGAAGGGAAGCAGAGAAGATAGCGCGCGCGAACGGCCCAATCGGATGCAGGGACTTGTACTGCAGACTGCTCGAGACTTTATCTTGCCTCAGTCAATATTCGAGCTGACTATGTCTATGGTGTAGATGTGAAATAAACATATGTGGAAAAACAAACTTGAAGTTTGTCCCAATTCACATTATAATTTATGTCTTTTTGTTCCGTATTTTCATTTCTTTTTCTTTCTTTTCTTTTCTTTTCTTTTCTTTTCTTTTCTTTTCTTTTCTTTTCTTTTATTTTCTTTTCTTTCTTTCTTTCTTTCTTTCTTTCTTCCTTTCTTTCTTTCTTTTCTTCTCTCTCTCTCTCTCTCTCGAATTTTTTGTGTCGCAACAGTCCAAGTCGGGTCTAGGCCACCTCGTTATTGAGCTGTCTAGATCACACACAATTAGACACACACACACACACACACACACACACACACACACACACACACACACACAATTAGACACAGACACACACACACACACAAAATTAGACACAGACACACACACACAATTAGACACAGACACACACACACACACAATTAGACACAGACACACACACACAATTAGACACAGACACACACACACAATTAGACACACACACACACACACAATTAGACACAGACACACACACACACAATTAGACACAGACACACACACACACACACACACACACAATTAGACACAGACACACACACACAATTAGACACAGACACACACAAGCAGACACACACACAATTAGACACAGGCACACACACACACACACTGACACAGACACACACACACAATTAGACACAGACACACACACACACACACACAATTAGACACAGACACACATACACACAATTAGACACAGACACACACACAAACACACACACACACAATTAGACACAGGCACACACACACACACACACACACACACATACACACACGCTAGGGCTACCTACACAACACAACAAACAGAAGAGAAAATATCCATACCCTGAGCGGAGTTCGAACCCGGATCCAGCGATCAAGTGGCTTCAGACCTACTCCTTAAACCACACGGCCACCGTGATCAGCCTTTGTTTGACATACAGCAACGTAAACATTACACAAATTATTGTCGTAAAAACGGGGGCTGTAATTTTAAAATACCTCTTGCTTTGTGGGCTACAGATGTGAAACCAGAGTTAAAGGTAAAGATGAACCTGCCCTTCTGATTAATTTTACACCATAGTATGGAAACGCATTTTGAAGTCGAGGTGTAGCTCTGCGTACTCTTGACCTCGGTACTAAATGCAGGTGGTCAACTTGAGGCCCTGACAAATTTGCGGACAAACTGTGCTGCCGTTACCCATTGGATAAGGGGCTGAGGGTGCCCCATGTCCAGTTTCTTGTATTTCAAATTCTACCACCATGTTTAATGATAGGCCTAACTTACATCAAATAATTTAGAGTTATACGACGTCACAACTGTTCCGATCATTCAAAGATAAGAATGCCTTGCCTTGTACTAGCTAGCTAACTAACTAACTAGCTAACTAACTAACTAACTAACTAACTCCATGGAGCAGAGGCCTTCTTGAGAAGCTAACAGTTTCTCAGCTAGTCAGGAAATTACCCGCATTTTATGGAACCCGGAAGTTCATTACCACATTCACAAGAGCCCGCCACCTGTCGCTATCCTAAGCCAGCTCAATCAAGTCCATGCCCCATCCTACATCTTGAAGATCCATTTTAATATTATCCTCCCCTCTACGCCTGGATATCCCAAGTGATCGCCTTCCCTCAAGTCTCCCCAACAAAATCCTGTATGCACCTCTCTTGTCCCCCATACGTGCTACATGCCCCGCCCATCTCATTCTTCTCAATTTGATTGCCCGAATAATATTTGGAGAGGAGTACAGGTCATTAAGTTCCTCGTTATGTAGTCTTCTCCACTCCCCTGTCGCCTCGTCCCTCTGAGGCCCAAATATCGTCCTAAGCACCCTATTCGCGAACACCCTCAGTCTTTGTTCCTCCCTCAGTGTGAGAGACCAAGTTTCACACCCATACCAAACAGCAGGTAAAATTATAGTTCTTGTACTACTGCTACTACTACTATGCTTAATTATTAACGTCGCCAGAGAAACGGCTTTGATCTAGAAATAATAAACATCAGACAGTCATGAATAGAAGCGGCGGGCTTGTGATAAGGGTTGCAGATCACTAAGAATGATGGCGGACAAATGCAAGGCGGTTGTCAGGCTTCTTACAAAGGAAGCCCGCAATTGAAAATAAAGCACTTGTGTGCACGACTGTCACAAGGCTGTCTTCAGGAGGTATCCGTTGACCTGAACGAAACGTTGATCTTAAATTTATCGAAAGATCTTACGTAACAAACACTGGTTTTTTACTCCTCAGAACCTTGAGTCGTATGTTTTGTGCTCAAACGTCAAAACAGACCCTAAGAAACATAAAGTTAACCAGTTGCTTATAGTAGAAAGACTGACGGATTTTTGTGAAACTCGTAATGCGCATTCGGGTCTTGAGAAAAACGGGTTATTTATTGAGTAGCTTAGAGAGTGTTGTTAAGAAAAACTCCACTTTATGGAGTTAATTAATTGATGGGGTTTCTGTTGAACTGTCGTTGTTCCATTGCCCTTACCGACCCACTATTTTATCCAGCAGAGTTTGTCTTTAGGGATGTGCTGAAGTGTAATCTTTTATAAATTTATCAATGTTTCGAGGAAAAAGTGTCTTTTTTTTTTCCTCCGTTGGTAAATTTCCACACTGTGTCGTATACCAGAAGTACTCTTCACAGTATCCGCCGTGAGAACCGCAGCAGACACCGATTATTTTATCATCTGCATCTGTAAAGGAACATACATCAGCAAGTCTGTGAAGCCAACTTAACAGCTTTCATCGCACATCTGTCAACACAAGGTCCCTCTCTCATATGCCCTTAGACCTACGCGACATACACGTTAAAGTGTGTGGTACGGTTAATAACTACTGTGCTTTCAGGTTTAATATGCTGCAAAGTCCGTTTTAGGCGCGTTCGCAAAAATAAAAGTGACATCTTCTCTCGTGATGTCTATCTGTCCGCACATCTGTCTGTTCGCATGAAACATTGCGTGGCTAACATCGGACGGATTATCGCGAAATTTCGTATGCTGAATTTTTACTAAAGTTTTTTTTAACTAATTCCATTTTGGTTAAAGTCGGACAGAAATAACGGACATTTCATGAAGAACTAATTAACTTACGTATATCTGTGTCATTGTTCTTTATAATTGGTACAGACTGTGTTCTCTGTGAGGTATGATCTGCGGCCTAAGTAACAAATGACAATCTGCACATATCGCCTTTTACGAGACAAGGGCAGGCAATGGGGTATGTCACCTTTTACGAAATTAGTGCTGGAAACACTATATTTCCTCACTTACGGGACAAGTACAAGAAACTCGATATCTCACCGGTCAGTATAGAAAAACAAATAGGCTACGATAGGCCTATCTCAGCGTTTACGAAATAAGTATAAGAAGCAAGGCTGAACAATAGACGCCGCAGAAAACTTTACAAAGTTAAACCTGTCATTTCACACGGAAAACAAAAGAAAACCTTAATCGTGTTTGGACTGCATTGGAATCATTCACAAATAGTAGGAGTAACAGGCATGGTGCGGACAACAGAAGAAGGAAAGCGCCAGTAGTGTCACGCCCTGTAGAATTTCCTAATTTGTTACATTTCTGTTTTCCGTTCAGTTCTCTCCTGTTTGGTAACCCGTAGGACCAATTGGTCTGTTGGTTGAAACTGACGTTGAGTATGATTTCTTTCAACCTGGAGTCGCTTTAATTTCCGATAATATCGCGTTATACCTTATATCTTCGTTTTTGTCCTGAGAAAACTTGAAGGGGAATTACGATGGACAGAGCAGTATAGGCTACGTCCCGAGTAGCCTACACCTATGCAATAGCTTTGTATGAAATAACACGAACACCCAGACAGTCCAAGACACAATTCATAACAACCCAAACAGAAGGGCCATAATCACAATTTTTTCGATATGGCGTGACCGCGTAATATTGCTCCCCTAGTCTATCCACATCGATTTTATACGCCTGTCATTGGTATCACAGCTGTAAAGCTACGCTTTGATGCTGTATCTCCCCAGAACGAATTGAAATATAAGGGAGGGGGTTATATATCGAGGGGTTACTCTATCATCCCCCGTGAATATGATACGTCCCCCCTTCGACAGTGCTGTACCGCAACAATGAATAACAAAGCTACCGTGACTGTTCATGTGGGAACTGCACAGTGCCAATCTATGAATTTTAAATTTGCATTTCATTCTGAATATCATAAAATTCATAGACCCTTACGCAGTTGGTAGGCTTATATCACCCTGTCACTAACCATAGGTAGCTTAAGCGAGATTTGATGTTAAGAAGGCGCTGAGTATCAAATTTAAGGTCTTAGGTGATGTGATGCCGTGTAGTTTGGTAACTACCCATCGAAGCTTAGAAAGAACATGCTGCCTCCATTTTCAGGGTAAGCATCCTAATTACGGACGTAGCGACAGCATCCCCCAAAATCTCGGTAGGCCTGCCTGTGTACCAAGCTATACGGCGTCAAATCCAGAAGAAAGTAATCTTGTTACTATATCTATACAAGACTGAAACATTTAGTCGATTACACTGTTTCGCCTTTCTTTCCCTCCTTCATTGCTTCTTCTTTATATCTTTCTTTCTGTACCTTATTTCCCGCTTTTTCACGTTAACTGGATTATTTCTTTCTTGTTTCGCTCTTTCTCTTTCTCCTTTATGTTTATATTTATTTTGTGTAATGTCTTCAGCGCTAAACCGCTTGCTGCCTGCTGGTTACTTGCACTGCTTGTACCCTTCTAGTCACTTAGTCTTTAATGCTTCATCTTTTTAAACCTGGAGTGATAGGAACATATTTAAACAGAGTAGACACCTTAGTTAGGCCTTCCGTGAAATTGTGCTCTTCAGAATTCTTGCTACTTTATACTGAAATAAGGTTCCGTCGCCCCCTAAACTATTATACAAGCTGGTATAGCCCAGTGCATACGGTGACTGGGATACGAACTGGAGGACCGACGAACTTTAATTCGACTCCCGAAAGGGTTACGAAATCTCATTCTATCCCAAAAGCTCCAGCCCAGCTCCAGAGCTCACCTAACCTTCTAGTAAATCTGTACCAGGGGACATTTTCGTAGGGGCTACAGGATTTGCAATCTGACTGCTCATCTCCATCTGGACTTGAGTTTAAGAATGAATGGAGATATAACTCTACTCCCCTACACGCCTTAGTGCCGTGCACAAGGATAAGTTTATAGGCCTATAGCCTGGCATATTTTTTCGGGAAGTCTGGGTCCTTCAAACAAAACGACCGTTTCTGTGCGAACATTCCTTGTCATTGTCAATTATATGAGCTGCTTCCCGCGCAGTATCGTCAATTGTGGTGACGTGACCGTCCCAACGACACTTTATCACGTGATCATTGACGAGATTATTCAATTGTCTGAGAGCATATTCCAACTGCGATGTCAAGGAATACAGCCGCCATCTCAAAGAATTAGAGGTCGTGTTTGTTAGCCGAACTAGTCTTAACTTACGCATAGGCCTATAGGCCTACGTCTGTTTCACGTTCTTCCAGCCATCAAGCATAGGCTACAACCCTATCTCGTCTTCACTGCAGTGTTTACGAAGTGGCCAGGGGATAACGTAGCCGCTATAGCTGTTCGCTACAGGCTGGAAGCTTCGCGGCTCGAGCCCCGATTGGGTCAAGAGAGATTTGTTTCTCCACACCCTTCCAGACAGACCGTGGGTTCCGCACATGCTGTAAAATTGCACTGCGGTTGTTTCGCGGGGGTAAAGCGACCAGGGCGTGGCCTTGACCATCCACCCCCCAATTTAGAACCGAGCTTAAGGATGGAGTTATGCCTCTACTCCCCCTTTGTTTCTTCATGGCGTGTTATATGGAGACCTTTACCTTTACTAAATTTAAAAGTTTTAGTAGTGGCTTTAGGCTAAACTTTGCCTCATCGACGTTTATGCAAAGTGAATTTTGAGAGGTTTGTTTTCCTTCTGGCACTCACTATAAACAGTGTGCGAATTTATGCGCCCTATAAGCAGTTAGGCTACCAAAAGTCTAGGTTTTATGGTTTTTGTCATTGCCTGTACATATGAACGGCGATAGGTAATGTACCTCACTTTCTTCCGCCCTTTTCCTGATTTAGACCTATTCAGTAGGCGTAATTTTCGTAGCATTCGTCACTATGCCTAATCTGAGGTGTTGAAGGCGTAATTCAATAGGCCACAGATAAAACTCGCTGAAGAGGCTACAACAAACACACATGTAAGTTATGTGGACCAACTGTGATAATTTTGATGTCACTGCTGTGTCGTTCTGTGGGTCGGCAGTAAATTAAAAATCGTTATTTTCACCTAACTTGGGACTCCGTAGGACTATCCTGCCACTATTCTTTTCTATTTATGGAATGTAGCTGTAGTTAATAAATACAAATTCGTCTGTTTACCTAATCATCACGTCACATAGGTATTTAAGAAGTGCTGGGTGTGAAATTCCACACAACGTAATTCTCACCAATATAAGCTCATATTACAGCAAAACTGAACGCAGTTGGTGTTGGTTCAAGCCTCTTCCATACATTACACACCTTCTGTCTGTCACAATCAATAGCAAACTGAGAAGACAATGAGACTGAGAGAGAAAGCGCGTAAACGAAACGAAAACCAGAGGTCGTGGGAGTACTGGAAAGCACACTGAGCTGACGTAGCTACAAGTTAGACGGGTGGAGGAGAACCTGTGTTCATTCTTTTTTTGACCCGACTTCAGGTGCGTTGATAATTTCATTGTTCAGCCGAGTTTCCCATTGCGCAGGATGCTTCAAATACTGTAAGGTAGAAAATGCTCCTAGAACTGGTTCCAGTGCAGTACCATTAAGAAAAATTCTGTCCCAGCCTAGAGTAGAGCCCCCGATTTTCCCGTCAGAAGTCATTCGCGTTTCTAACCCAGCTACTTCTTCGCTGAACCGAACCTTAACAAGATTTCCAGGTTCGGTTCCGGGTTCTGTGTGTGAACTTCAAGGACGGAAGATCACATTGGCCTAAGATGCAGAAAGTTGTTACCGGGTCAAGACATTGCTTCAGTGTGGAACGATCTAGGAGAGTAAGTAAAGGGGAAAGTCGTTCGTCTCATGTGGAAGGGGTTCACCCGCCAGTCTTTTGTTTCTCCGCCCTCATCTTGCGAGACCCACTGCTCAGGCTAATGGGAGACCGACATAGGCTTGGCGGAGGCCTCATAAATCAATGACGTCACGGCCACAAGGCTTCGGGATTCGTGCTCGGATATGCCTGGACACCGCCTTCCCAGTGTCTTCTCAAGGAACACGCTATTTGTTTTATGGCAAGGCCAGTAGTGTGTATGTCTAACCATGTAGGTTCCTCTGCAGACTTACCGCGGAATGCCAGTAACTTGCAGATACTTGGTATATTGTACCAATAAGCGCAAAAACCCGTAACGTTTCACAGGGAAACTCAAACTTCAGCTACATTTCTAGGTACTAGCATCATATACTTCGTAAAATCACAATGCTGTAGTAACTAGGGTTGATTCTTTGATGATTTTTCCAGCAAAGATGGACAATGTGCTGACTCAAGCATAACTTACACTGTTCTCGTCTTCAACTCGTTTTCGTAACTACTTGCTAACATAGGCCTACGTGACGACAGAAAAGCAAGAGTTGTGCTTTTATACGCGAATGTAAGAATAAAATTGCTTTACACAGTTAAACCTTTCCGTGGTACATTTGCTGTAACGAATGTAGAGTCCCTGTTATGCAGTCAAGCACTAGGCTACGAAGATATACGTGCTTAATTCATGGAAATTTTGAACTACTCGAGGCAAGTCGGTAAAGCAGATGATTTCAGTTTGAGAGTGGACGATTCACATTCAAGTCGTACCAGGAGTTTTGGAATATACTTTTCTCCTGAACATCAGAAATATATTCTTTCGTATTCACTGGATAGGCCTGCCAGTCCTTCATCTATAAACTATAGCAATATCTCATTTCTCTGACATCTAGGTCTCGTGAACTAGTCTCTTCCTTTCAGTTTTCCGAACAAACTTTTATCTTTATTTCGCAATGTATTCTTTGCCTTCTACGTGCCCACATCATCTCACAACCCTTTATTTTGTCGATGTGATAATATCCAGAAAGAATATAGGTCACAAAGACCGTTTTCTTGCAACATCAAAGCAGCTTGGACCGTTTCTGTTATTATTCTGTTTGTTAGTAACATATTTATTAGTCTCATACCGAAGCTAAATAAATTTTCCACACGAATATACAGAGCACTGTGAGACTTTATCTGATTAAGGATTTATCAGTCAAGGCTGTCACCAGATAAATTAAAGTTCAAATGGACTTAGGGACAAGCATTAGACCTACTTCGGTATAGAACGTGTAAACAATAAACGGTGTTCCCGTAATGAAGAATGGTCCAAAAATCCACCCAGAAGGAACCTGATATTTTAGTTGCAGGTGGCTGTGGACCGTTGACGATTTAATGCAGTTAATTACAGCTTACACAACGAATCTCGGACAGTACTTTTGCTATTCGTCACGGCGTCACGTCCCATAGATTATAAACCATGGACATAACGCCTGGACGTAAATCCCTCACATGCGGATTACGTTCCATGAGCTTGCAAAAACGAATTTTGAAGAAAAAAATTTGTCGGTTCTGTTAATTACTTTTCTGTCAATTTACGCGCTGGAGTGTCATGTGCTATGAACAGCTGTTTGGGTGACACAGACTCTAGACCCTAGACCGTAGTACTAATTCTAGGAACCGTTTAGAGGGATTGAAGGCACACATTTAATTACTACCGGTTCTTAAGTCTTTAATGCCTGGAGGATTATGCCTACCCCTTCTGACGGACACTCATGCTAAACTAAAAGTGGAACTGTGGGTGCAAGAGTGGCGAAAGCGCCAGAAGGAGGTGAAATGAGGTAATGTCTTGTACTAGGAAACCTGAAATGTGTATACCACTGCTACGGGAACCTGTCACTGTACACTGTTCAGAACTATTGTAATCCATCTGTCGTATTCAGACTTAGGGTAAGTTCGGGTAAATGGGACCACACAAAGGAAATTCTGCTGGTGCGCTGTGTTGAGAAGATGGAAAGTCATTCCATTACCATTGTGGGTAAGGCTGGGCCTTTCCCATTAGAACGGATTTTTGCTGTTCCGATTACTGTCCAATCCGAAATATTGTATCGAATTACGGAAAAGTTCTACATTGTTTCTTTTACCCGCCTCCTGACGGGTTAATAAGACCATCATTTAGGATGAAAAGAACCATAATTTGTACAAGTTATTGAAGAAAAGTTGATCTTTGTGTATATGTGTATGATCTTCTAATAGGTACGTATGGGGCGTACATTCTTTACCTCGCCTCTTCCTTAGATAGACATTCCGCAGAAGAATATGCATAGCCACTGGCACCAACGTACACATATATATTACGTGGTACCACAGAGCATTTCGTACATTCTATCCATTGTATAGTTTGCGATGTAATCCGCCAGTTGTGTCGTTTATTGCAGAATCTATTTTATGTAGGCCTATCTTAGGTGACCTGCAGGCTACAAATTGCAAAGTTAACCTTTAGCCTGAATTCAGTTCCGAGACCCTCGTAACACTTTCGTATGGAATCTGTTTTGTGAAGTTGTTATGTCGAGCCCTACTCCCATCCAAGAATCAGATGAGCACCACTTGCCGGCAGTCTGCGGCTGCGCAAGTGTTACGGCAGTTGATGACTCATGTCCACTTGGTGTACAAACTGTGGCTTGTTTTCTATGTTTATTTATATTTTTTAATTATTTTCTGGTCACATGAGGCGGACTTTATAAATCTCTTAACAAGTCATACGAATGTAGGATTTTCAAGGAATTAGGGCTATTCCTTTAAGTCTATTAACACAGAGGCTTAGATATTCTTTGAATGAAAATACTCTTACGCTCAGGGAAACAAAGATCGTCACACAGGCCTATATGCTTACATAAATAATTTGAAAATTCACCATTCAGTTGTTAGTTGCAAAATATTACAAGACATTTCACGTCCAAAACTTTAAGAAGGCCTAATCCATTAAGATGTTAAATGAAATTAATTTCAATTAAATCATTGCCGTCAATGGGTGTATGAGGTCGTGTGTGCCGTTGCTTAGTCGATTAACTGTCGACTTCACATCGAGGAGGCCCAGGTTCAGTTCAAAAGTAGTGCATGTGAGAGTCGTGGTTGGTTAATTGTCTCCAACAGAGGTTTTTACCTGAGCGCGTCAGTGTTCCCAGCCACTCGTCATTCATTGTTCCGTGCACAGCTGTCATCACAGACGGGCGCAGTACACTAATTTCAGTGCTCATTCTCGCCCTCCACTGCTACATTTAGTGGTTGTGTAAACCAGAAGCAATTATTATAGGAAACGTTCAGTAACCGTTAGGCTATTTGCCGGTAAAGTAGAGGAGACCAGGTTTAGTTGGCACACTTTTCACGTCTTAATTTTTTGCAATTTTCATACAAATGACACAAAAAAGAAAATGGTACTGGTGGCACGTATTATTCTTAGACTATGCAAGAAAATATATTGAAGAAGTTATATCAACAACTAATCCAAGAAGAATGAACTTCTTCTAACCTCTGCACGTGTGCCAACTTGCCCCATGTATTGGGTAGGTTGGCACAGAGTAGAGCCTGATTTATTATTATTATTATTATTATTATTATTATTAAAAATATTCCAGGGTAGCATGAATGACGCTAAAATATTTAACTGTTAACAACATAATGAAACTGATTTACAGTCCGCACAAAATTAAGAACAAACATTACAAATTACATTGGAAAATGGAATGCGGTACAGATATATATGTCCACAAAACTTAAGAAATTTTCATCTGATACATCCGACTTGCAGTTGGGACAAATATATCCGCAGGAAACGCCAGAAGTGCATTTTTCATGGGCCTACATTTGGCACTGGGTGCATCGAACCCATATTTGCTCCGCTACACTATTTCAGTATGTGTCCATGGAAATCAAACAAAATATTTCCCCACCATTTTCGTCTGAGCAGTCTGTCTGAATTCCCCTCACTATTTTCCTCTTCTTCTTAGAATCTCTTTCAGGGTTGTCAAAAGGCGCCTCTTGCTTCCCTTCTGATGTGTTTTTCCTTTTGTCATTTGTCTCGATTTCTGCCTATCTCGCAAGGATGCTTTCACCGGCGTATTAGTCAGGATTGCTATATACCTTTTGTTTCTAGTATCGTTTGCTGTTCCTTTCCTGCCTGCAGTTTTAGGAAAAGAACGGACAAGTTCAGGAGTCAAGGACGTGCTTGAGGAAAAATTTGTTTTGGTATGTGTTCTTTTAGAAGGACCTGGTTCGGGAGAATGAATTCTTGAAGGGTCTGGTCCTGCAGACTCATCATGTTTAATGTTTCCGTTACTGCATTTCGATGCTGCAGTGTCTGTGGCTGGAGCTGGTCTGTCTTACATATGAGGACAGAAACCCCTCATCAACAAAGATATTTCTGTTGTAGGGAAAAATCCCAGTGGCCAGGAATCCAGCCTTGATATTTGCAGGAGTAGCTGTAAACTTGACAGATATGTTGATAATTCCAGGTCAATCGTAAATCGTCATCGTTTTTCCTGCGTGGTTTGTAATGCATGCTTCACAAGCATGATTGATGTATGTTTAGTGGCCCACAGACACTCCTATCTCACGAGGCTGCAGCTTGTGACTAAAATGAGGTGGTAAGGAGAGAACTGTCACGCCGTCTTTCTTACAGCAGTCGAGTGCAACAACTGACAAATGTGAATCATGACTCTCCAAAGGAGAACTACTGGTCGTTCTCTTCAAGATTTCACATGGGAAAAAAAGTTTCACAAACTTCACAAATTATTCCGCCTTCATCCATCCAGGACGACTACCATCACCCTGAATCTCTGCAGGAGCACCACTCAAGAAATGGGCAAGAAATTTCACCCTAGGGAAAATAGAACATGGCGTCACTGTGTTTCCTGCCGCTGAAACCTCCAGGGCTGAAGTTGCTAATTTGCCAAGTTCAGCGGACGTCAGTGTCCCTGTGTATTTGCAACCACGGCGCGCAATATCTCTGTCAGATATCTGCACCATTTTTATACCCGTTTCGTCCGTGTTCCATATGTCGCCCGAATCAAGCCGCAGACGACCAAACACTTCTTTCGGATTTATAAAAGAAAAGCATTAACATCAGTCCTGTTAAACTTGAAGCTCTGCTGATGCTTGTTGCCTCAGCTTTGCGGAGTGAATGAGTCTTAATGCCTTTTCAAGAACTTTGTAAACCATTTTGTGCCTGCCATTTTTGTATCCCTCCAGCCTTCGAGGGTCTTTATATCTAACGCCGCTGCGTGCTCAAATGAAAACTTTCTCACCTCCCTTGCAGACAAGCCATAGTAGATGTCTGATGCCCTTTACAATTAATTCTCTGAATTTTCTTAATCAACATCACTGAACATACTCGCATAAATTACACTTATCCTGATTTTAAAAATTAATGAGAAACGTGGTGAAAGATATAAGAACATTTTATTTTATGTAGCGACCCATTTATCAAAAATAAAACTACGGAACATTTTTGGTTTATTTCCCTGTTCACTTATACCATACAGCAGAAACACACGTGAACTCAACTGGCGAGTTTTCTTGTACTCACTAGTGAAGGTCGGATTCTGTGAAATTCCTCGTATATCCTCAAAAGCTCTGTGCAATGTCTCGTTGGAGAGAAAAACGGGATTCCAAAATCTCTTGCTAACCTCTAATCGACCTGTTTTCTATTCTGGCTGCCCTAACGGCTCGAAGAACTGTATCTGGGGCAATGTTTGCCATTTCAGGTTTCTTTTTGCATGATCTTGGCATAGTTATATTTCCTTAAACAATACTGAAATGATGAAAGTAATAAGAAGCGTACAAAATATAGCACTGTTGACCGCGGGATAAGTTGGCACAGTGAGCCAACTTGCCCCATAGCAAGTGTGCCAAATAGACCCAACACGAACTTTCAGTTTTGAGGTTAGTTTCCTCTGAGATTAAATGCACAAGGAACGCTGTTCTTTCTCAGTCATATTGCCACATATATACTACGTAACTACACACCTTTGGTTCAGACAAAACCCTAGCAGCCTTCTCAATATTACGTATTTACCAAACCGTTGTAAAATTACTCGGCGCTGTGCAAAACACACACAACGAAATTTTGCTTCCGACACTGTTGTCAGCACATTGCCAACTAACTTCCCTCCAATGAAAGATGTAGCTCTTCATACTGCCCCACGGGTGCTGCGCTCTTACAAAGGAGAGGCGAGATATTAACGTTGTGCCAACTTACCCGTGTAGCCAACTAAACCCGGTCTCCCCTATACGAATTTTAGCGTTAAAAAAGGATTAAGTTTTATTGTAATTAAATCTGTAATTATCGGTGATTTGTATACCAATAAGCCGTAGGATTACTGATGTTGATTACGCCTGCTTATGTCTACTTTTGTCAAGTTCATCTGCCGCTGGAATATAGAATCTCTGACTCAAATCCCATTTGCTGTAATGAATTTTAAGTTTCGTTTTCCTGAGCTGGTTCTAGGTGGCAGCCTTGAGATTGACTTAAGCCACCTCAAAGAAACCACACAATATCCCGAGCATGGTGCTCGACTGTTAAGCACCCCTCTCTCTTATTCTAGTAGTCCTGCGTTTAATTCTCGACCCGGAGACCAGCTATTCTGGCCGACGGTTTTTGTGGTTTACTAAGTCAGTTCAGGCAAATGCTGGCGCCGACCACTTTATTTTACACCCATTCTAAAGTATTATTCATTACTGATAATGTCATTTGCCGGTATTTAACCTGAGCTAATAACAGCTTCGTCAAATGAGTCAAAATTTCAACACAGATCTACATAAGCGTGTAAAATGTCGAGAACCTCTACATTTTAAAAGTTAATTTTGAATCCACGCAGAAAATAACGCTCAAGTCCTGACAGTTACTGAAGTAGACTGCAAAGAATATTTGGAGCTCGTACATTCGTAACTTTGTCTCCAAATTAGTAGAGGTATGTCCTTTCTAATTAGCTTATATTGACGCTTACTTTATCGGTACCAGCCTTGATTAACCTTTCGGCGCCTTCGCAGAACATCGTGAAATGTTAGTCTATGCCACTTAATGTTTGTGACTAGCCACCCGATGTAAGGATTTTCGAGAGATTTTATTTTGAGAGAAAAGTAACAGACATTACTTGAAGACACGCTTACATTTACCTTAATAATTCGCCTTCTGCGAAATGGGTGCAGATATCAGAAATATTGTAGTGCCAGGGAATCCGAGGAAACAGTTGACAGTTTAACACAATACGATAACACTTAAATGTGAGTTAGATACTGGGTAATGCGCAAAAGTCCGAAAGCATCTACATGTCACATTATGGCCTACGTACTATTCCTATCTTGAAAAAATACAAGAAATAAGCTAAGTTTAAGGTTGCTTTCTGTTGTCCAAAAGAGTTCTGTATGTCTATTTACTATTTTATTCTCTGCTTTGTAAGGTGAATAATTTCCAAAAAGTGTTCCTGAATTACTTAAATAAATGCAGTAATTTTATGATTTTTTAATTTTAGTTTCTTCTCTTTATTTCCTTTTTCTTTTTCTTTATTTTTGTTTTTTGTTTGTTTTCTTTTTTATTTTTTGTTTATCTGTTCTCTGTGATAAAAAAAGGCTTATACGTTACTACAATCAGAAATTCAAGTAAGTGTAGTTCTACTTGAAACTCTTTAGGTCATCGGGATCACTACTGTTTAAGTTTCTATTCTGTGTCACAGAGATAACCCAAAAACAAACGATAGTAACCTGCACGTATAATTATCTCCAGCGTATATACCCTGCTGGTGTAAGGTAGAGTTTAATTTTTCACACCTCCCCCTACTCTGCTACCTATGGTCCTGATTGCCTAGTCTTCCAGCCGGCCCCGTTCTGCTTCAACGTTGTGCTCACTGACAGGTGAAAGAACAAGACAAATGGTTGCCGATGAAAAGCTTTTCCACCTCCGTCTTCTACATTCCCTGCTTGCTCGCTCTCCCTGAATTTGATGATATGAAAAGATCTACGGATGATAAATGGATGTGATCGGTGTGTCGCAAAATCCTACTTGCTACTACCCGCACAACGAGACATTTGGAGCAGGCTTCCAGGAATGATCCTTCTCACCAACTCTCGATTCCTCTTGGGACTGTTTAGTTTGGAACCTCTAAGTTACTACTGTCAGTTACATTGCGATTCGCAAACAGAAGGCACGCTGATCATTCTAAGCGGAGCAGACGCCAACTTGGAAAGCTGACAGTAGCTTACCTGCGAAGTAAATTCCCAGCGTGTGTTTCATAAGGTCTCGCTGCTGGAACCTGTCATAATCCACCCGAATCCAGTACACACCCGTACATTCTGCTCTTAAAACATCCGACCTTGTTGTGGCCGTTCTTGCGTTCCAGCTACCCGAATAAGATTTTGTGTGTGTTTCTTATCTCTGCGATGGGTGCTGCTTTTTTCATCCCCAGCATAATTCTTGGTATGTTCAACCGTCTGATATCTAAGAAGGAGTGTACCTTATGATTTGCCCCATTATGCAGTTACGAATATTATTTTAGCACCTAAACTTATAAAACGATAATATGCATCCGGCTTACAGATCCCGCCTGAAAATTGTTGGTAAATTTTGCCAAGTATAGCCATAAGTTATATGTTTTTCTTCCCCGTCTTTCCTTTCTCCTTTTTTCATTTTATTTATTTCCATTTACACACATTTGCTTTCTTTCATTGCTTTTCCGTTCCTTTCCTTTTTACTCTCCTTTCCTCTCTACTGAGCCCCACTAATTTCAGGCTCTTAGCCTGTCGGTCCACAATGACAGATGGCTTAGCCCTGCGTTCGCGTTGACTATTGGAATTTCTATAATTCATACATCATTGGTTCCACCCGCCTGTTCCTGTGACAGCCACAGTGCTGCAAGCAAACAAGAGACCTGCCGTTAGTTTATATCGAAATGAATTGAAAGGTCAGCTAACCTGGGGTTCCGTCAGGTGCAAAAGAGTGGGACGTTAGTGTAATATCTAATTTATACTTCACAAATCTACACAGAAATCCGGACATATCCCACGCTGTTACACTTCAATTTGTAACTGGAAGTGTCGT
The DNA here is from genome assembly GCA_013340265.1 of Coptotermes formosanus. Classification (NCBI taxonomy): domain Eukaryota; kingdom Metazoa; phylum Arthropoda; class Insecta; order Blattodea; family Rhinotermitidae; genus Coptotermes; species Coptotermes formosanus. The sequence continues at coordinate 381,262 of BLKM01012995.1, read as the reverse complement.
GTTCGATCTAAGGGCACTTTTGGAGGTTCCTGATGAAAAATGTATACTATTAGCTAGTCCCTCTTCGTAATTCAAATTTTGCCGTCATTACTCAACAATTTTGCTGTAAATGCGGGTAAAAGTAAAGTTAACCTTAGAACAGGCATCTGAACCCTCGGCTGTAGATGGGGGTGGGTTGTTACCGCCACGACCCCATACCTATAGGCCTATTAGAAATTGCTAAATTTTGTATTAAACTAATTAAAATGTTTAAGTCCTGTAGGCTATTTTATCCAAGGTATTTGGATTTACGGGTCCCTTTAACAGGTACATCATTCAGTAAAGCCTTGGCTTTTATTGGTGGTGTAACTAATGTTTCATTGCCTTTCACACTGAGGTTAGTGGCGACGGTTGGGTTCGATAAGGCTCTGAGCTGGAAGGAAAGCCCTGAAGATGGAAAGAGTGCGCTTTTCTGAAACGTCGTTATCTACGCGGGGGGCCGCGGTGGCGCAGTTGGTTGAGGCACTGCGCTACAAACCGGCAGGTAGCGGGTTCGATTCCCGATGGAGTCATTGGAATTTTTCATTGACATAATCCTTCCGCCCGCACTATGGCCCTGGGGTCGACTCAGCCTCTAACAGAAATGAGTACCAGGAATATTTCCTGGGGGGTAAAGGCGGCCGGTGCGTAGGGCTGACAACCTTACCACCTTGATGTGCCGATTGTCTAGAAATCTGGGAACCTCGACCTCCTGGAACCCTAAGGGCCTGTCGAGGCCTGTAATGGGACTGCTTTTTTTACGTTATCTACGCAGTGGGCAACAGACACTCGTATCAAAAAAGGCCAAGACTATAAGTCTTCACCTTAGTGAAACCCTCTTCACCTTAATTTCAAACGAATTGACAATTTTGCAAACTTGTTTCGGTTACGTAGGTTAGATCTAGGACGTATTTTATAAATAAATATGAAAATGTATAACTCATAAAGTACGATACGACAAGCGCGTACAAATCTGATAGGAGGCGTTTAGAATCTAGGCTTATTTGATAGCAGAATGTTTCCCAGCTTGCTTATGGAGAGACTGGTGAAGGTCACGAAAATCTTTGGCAATGAAACCATTTACCAATCTGAAATTCTAATCCGATTTACCCTAAAGAGAGCTTTTAAAATTTGCCACTATGCAAGTGCCACTGGCCGCGTGGCAAGAACCGTACCTGACCGATGCGGACTAAATGTGCCATCCAAGTATTTTAATGCACGGCCTGCGGAGATTCACGCAAACCGATAGCCAGGACGGCCCACGTTCAGGCCGAAAATCAAACCCGGAACTCCTGAGTACGAAGCAGGAGTCCCAAGCACTTCCTGTCGTTCTCAGTGAACTGCCGTATTTTTTGTTAACATACAACTGAATATGTGACAGTTTCCTAAAGCTTCTTTCACAAAATCAGTATTGTCGTAACAAAGGATAATCTGAATAGCACTGTAGACAAGTTTTAGAGGCCAAATTGTGAAATCTAAATGCCATGTATTGACGTCTGTACCATACACTGATCCTAAATGATCTGAAATCATATTGTATGTGTGTGGGAGGAATTCACCTAAGCCTGCTTGTAGTTTGTATCCCATTCTGATGTAGGCTATAGCAGAAGCCTATACAAGTGTGTTTGTACGCCAACTCTACGCTCCACTTCTCATTTCACGTCAACGTACGAGTGTGTTAGCTAGTCTTTAAAAGGGAGTGTGCTAGGGTACTATGTATGGTACAAAAATACATGAGAAGGGAATCAGCGGAATAATTCCTGTGGTAGAGCTCTGTATAAATCCTCCCACAGATCATTAGTGCTGAGCAACATTTTTAAAGTCGGATTTTTTCTTCATTCCAAAGTCATAGGATTGAACTGGGGAAACGAAGGTCTGTGTATTGTGTTAGAATAGCTCTTTTGCCACTTGTTTGGAAGAAAAATTCTCTCACTTTTACTGCAGGACTTAGATCGATCTTTACTGCTGGACGTAAACCATTCGTTAACGGTCTGATCTTGTAGGTCTTGGGTTTGACTTTTAGTCAGTAGTGTCCTACACATCTGGGACTTTAAAATTAAGCAAAGAGGCAGACTGATAGCGCGGCGAAATTTAAAGCCTGCTGAAGAAAATTTTCTTTTTATATACAAACGCTTACTTGTGTCCGTAGCTTACCATTAGCATTTTATTTGTGTCAAGGAGAAAAGTGTTTCAGTTCGTGAATCTAAGAGTAGAAAAAAAAATTTAAAAACATTGACCTAGCTTTTGTTAACGTAAATTTGAAATTTTATTGCAATAAATGTCCTCACGTTATTATGTATGCTTAAGAAAGTTATTTTATAAAATTTACAGAATAAGCTCCTTTAGCATTTTACCCTGGACTCAGGTTTTATAGCACAAATCGTGAGTCTGAGATAGTGTACAGTCTACAGGGAACGAAATTATGTGTCTGTAAGTGTCCAGCTTCTCATGTTGTGGGGATTGTTTCGTTTCGTTTCGGTTCGTTTCGTAGTCCTTACCTCTTCTACCTAATCACAGCAGGCGTCGAGGTTGTTTATTTTCTCTTGATCACACTCAGACACACACCACAGTCGGTAGGACCCCTCTGGACGAGGGATCGGCCCGTCGCAGAGAACTCTACCTGACAACACAAACACTGTACAAGAGAAACATCCATGCCCCCGGTGGGATTCAAACCCACGATCCCAGCAAGCGCTCGGCCGCAGACCTACGCCTTAGACCGCGCGGCCACTGGGATCGGCGTTGGGGATTGTTCGGATTGTAATATTCCGTGATTTTAATTTCGTAGAGTGTTGTAAGTTAACACCGGATTTTCGGAGAATCACGCTATCTCCATATTTAGTGTTTATGGTGGTGGCATGTTATTCCGAAACGTCGATATTAACCTAAAACACTACAAGCTGTCAAACCCTCCGAATGCTAAAATGTTAATTACCAAAGCTGATGAAAATCACACGTGCATTTCGATAGGATAAAGTTAAATTTCGCCCTAGAACAGGTCATGAAGGCCCAGAGGGGGAGTGGAGGTTTAGCCCTACTCTTTCTTTAACTTCGTCAATAGATGGAGATGGGTGGTTAACGCCACGCTCCGGCTGCTTTACTCCAGGGAACGGGACCCGTTACCCATTTTACAGGAGGCTGGGTAGGCCCCAGGGCCGGTCTGGACAGCTGCGGAAAATCTCGCCCGCAGCGGCATTCGATCCCCGGACCAACCAGCCGTAGCGAGTCGCTATACCGACTGAGCCATCCCGGCCCGCATTTCCAAAAAGGGATGTTAATGTTTTAGAAAATTTTAGCCAATTTAATCTGAAAATTTCCCACACTGATGTAAATTTCTAAAGCAAATCGCGAAAATTTAGTGACAGTTTTGTGACATAATGTAAGCCAGCCGTAACAGAAACCTAAATATAGAGTTCAGTGTGGTCCAGAACATTGGGAGGAATGAGGGGATTTCCCCTACTGTAACAACATATGCTCCACCGTGCTCCCTTCTCGTATCATCCCCCGACGCCTAGCGTCGAATGCAAACGTACAGAAACTCGTGATAAAGGGATTAATGTCAAATCGTATCAAATCGAATTGAACTGAAACTGCATTAAACCTCTTCCGCCCTCTTCACACGCAACCTCCGCCCGCATATGGAATATAAGAGATTTTGGATGACAATAATGACCTTTATTACAGGTCTACTGTCATCCAGATAGGATTAAAGTAGAATGTTAAAGGGAGGCGATACGTGCGATCGAATGACATCTGATTCACGCACGACTTCACATTAAAACCAAGTTAATTTTTTTATTATCGCGACAATGAATGAGGTTCTATACTACGTGGAATGTGATGTGTGTTCTGTGCATGGGGACAGATACTGAGATTCTTTCTTCGTCAGGGACATTATCTGTAGTAGCCCACATCAAATATTTACCCTTGACCCGTTACCACATCTAGGCCCACTGCTTTATATTATCTTTCGGTGATCTCGACTCTACTCCTCTCTGTGAGCTGCTAGAAGAACACACTGCAGCTGCCAAATGTGAGCATAATAATCGCGTTCACCTGTGTTGCGTCGATACGAGATAATTTTTCTTTCAATACATGAAGCGATTTGTAATAATAATAATAATAATAATAATAATAATAATAATAATAGTTTAATATTAAAGACAGCGTTTTATGCAACATGAATAGTAATCGCGGAATAGCTGCGACATTGTATACCCTAGAAACATGGTTTCCTCAGGTACATAAGTGTGAGCACCCTGCATAAAGAATATAATATAATATAATACAGTATAATATATATTATTATTATTATTATTATTATATGCTTCAATTGTGTGGAACTCTCTAATGTCTGCTGATGCCAAAAAGCTGGAACGCAGTTAGTGGAAGTTCGTAACCCTTTGTCAATAATTTCTTTACTCATTACCACGTCACATACGAGGATGTCCTTAAATTTCTAAAGCTTCATAAGCTGCAAGGCAGAATACTTCATATTGATGCATTACTATTAATTTCTGCTTACCCATGTTTAACACGTTGCCCGCCTTTTTTAAATGTTATTGGTATTCGGGTTCTTCATCTTAATTTCAGAAGCTCGTCTTTGTTTACTGTCACTTGTAAAACCTCTCCGTCTGCTAGACGTGTTTCGGCTGCTAACCGTGTGTGCAAAATATCGACACCTTCAGGAAACCCTTTACGTCTTTAAAACAGGTTCTGCGCTAAACTGTGCCATTTCTAATCAATTATCTGTGTTTTTCAGGGTTTAGGGTTTTTGTTCCAGTACTCCCTCTTTTTTCCCCCCCTACTGCCACCATATTTTTTGTTTTGTCTCTTTTGTGTTTTGTTTTTTGTATTTGTATTGTTTTTGTGTTGTATTTGTGTCTTTGTGCTGGCTTTATACTTGACACTTGTGCAGGCAACAGATGACAATATAATGTGGCGAATGCGCTTTCCATGCTGGATAACTAAAGCTACAAACACACACTCAAACTATGTAATACTTACTGCTTTTCCACGGTAACGATATCTATGCAAAAGCACCTTAGTGTTGCCTTATACGTACGTTGCCTTTCATGTAGTTTATTGAGTTTCCTTACAAGTTCCTCGGTGCAGGGCCTGTTAAGTTTGCTGCTGTGTTCTGGAGTATGACGCCTAATAGTTTTTTTTTTTTAGAATTGTACCAACTTTTCAGAGTATATTGTTGCGTCCTTCATCAGGGTAGGTAAATTCCAATGATAGAGACATTTGGTAACTCTGAAACGTCGCTAACCTTATACCAGGCTACATGACATCACGTCCCAGAAGGCAGCAATCTTTGATGTCGTTTGTTGATATGCCGACAGAAACAAAACCCCCACACAGGTCATCGGATAAGTACGCCTCGGCTCATTCAAGCGGAGGTGTTAGCACGGAAATCTAATTTCTCACCTTGTGTCCCCCAGCAGCCCCTTCAACTACACCACCAGCAGCAGCAGCAGCAGCAGCAGCAGCAGCAGCAGCAGCAGCAGCAGCACTTTTTCTGAAAGAATTCTAATATTCGTACCACATGCAGACAGCGGCCTGTCAGCCGACGATGTAATTAATTACCAATCTCACCATGACGAGGTACATTTCTGTTGGTAGCTGTGGCGACGAAGCAATTCGTTTCCAGCCTCCCCTTCCGTCACAGCTCGTGCCTCTCCAGTCCAAGGTCTACCTGGATTAACATTTCAGCATATATGTAATATATATGTACAGTGTATACAGAGTATATATTCCCCCGTGTCTCTTACGTAAACTTTTCGTAAGCTATTCGGTGACAGGAAACTTTTTCTTGAATGCCCAAAACAAGATCACATCTGTCGATATGTTTTCTTTCTTATTTTGTATCATAATTTGTTGAACATTCGTGGGAAGTTCTCAGAAAAGTAAATTGAAAATGCTTTTAGCTGTACTTGACCTGACCTGACTCATTGCTTCAGTTTTCATTTTCGGAGGGATAACTCTCAGGACGCTTTCAAATTTTTGCTGTCACGACGTTGTATCAACTACATAATTTATATGTAGAATAATAAAAGAGAATTTGATCTATGAACTGAAATGACTTAAAAGAAGCGGCAGCAGCTTACTGCATTACAGATTATACTGTAGTTCTGTGCAGCTGAGGGAGATTGTTTAACTACGCAGCCGTCAGGTACAGTCCTTTTACCATAGCGGTACATTTCTTGATAAATAGGCCTACTCTTACATTGTAAAAGTGCTTGAAGTAAACCTAGTAATAATTTGCAACCGCCAGAGCTTCCTTTTTGTTTTAATCTTCTTGTGACTGCGTAGGATGCAAGTAGCAAGGATCCAGTTTTTGTTTTACCTTCTGTCTCGATCTCAAGTTAAAATAACATAAAAATTGCACGCCATGAACACACATGGAGTGGTGGAGGTCCAGCTCCATTTATTTTAACCTCGGCTGCAGGTGGAGGTAGTTGTTAGTTTCACGCCGCTGTCGCTTTATGCTCGTGGTATTTTTCCCCTGTAACTATTGGTTGTGAACCTGGGTTGGCCCCGGAATCGGCTGTTTTAATATAGTGCAAATAAATTGATGAAGCAGTAACATAAAGCCATGGAGCAGCTATATTGACCTACTATTTATAGGGCCCATGTTACTTTGACCATTCATTCAATCCGTTAATCAGTTTAATATTTCATAACTGTATCATGAAAATAATCTCGGTGGACCAGTCGTCGATTTACTCCGAGTTTGCAATTCGTTCAAATAAGATTTAAAGGACGTATGTTGATATTGACACCTTTCCTTATGCAGCACTATGCAATTTCCTTTCCTCGCTAAACGAGTGTGGAGGGGCGGGGGGGGGGGGGTTGTTTTGAAAAGGATGAGCATTCATCCAATCAATGCCTGTCCACAGAGCGTGCTGAATGTGTCTATAGACACAGCTGATCAGACGCTTCATCTATTCAATTATCTCGCCATATGCTTGGTACGGTTTATTCACAAACACGCAGACCTAGCTCGCCGTGTACCTTTCCTTATAATTAATCAATCTATTTGTGCAGCCATTTGGACTCGCTTTGGTGTCTATGAAAACAGCGCATCTCCACATGTCGCCATTTTAATGGGTTTGTTGCTAATTTTATTAATGCTATAACATTTTACAAAGTATGTTGCAATTCGACTTTCAATTTACAGAAATTATATGTTACTATTGGACTATAACAGGAGACGGTCTATGAATGTGCATGTGTCTTAACGTTAGTTGGCTACGTATTTTGTGTTGTTTTCCTATACCAGTTCTTGTCACGCACTTACGCAGGTTGCAGCTGAATATTCGAAACTGTGCCACGTGCAGAATAATCACGTAAATAGTACACTGCTTTGACAGAGAAAGAAGGGAAGGAGATAAAGGCATGAAGCAGATGAGGCAAGGAATAAAGGGATTAAAAGCATGGATACGAAAGTAATTATTGACCGCTGATTTTAAAGGGCGTTTTCACTATAATGACATAATACTTCAGTGTGATTTCCGAAAGCAGGGCCTCTTTTAAAGTGAAGTCTTTATTTCACTTTTCGTCCCTCGCTTACTGAGAAGTTTCTCTCGTAAATGGAAAACTTGAGACCCAGACTTTCTTTTTTCTGATATTTTTGTTAACGCTTTTTTTTGACAGTTTACCGATTGGTTTTTCCAAATAATTATTAAATTATTTGAAAAATCTGGACGCATTATTCACAGCCTTTCTGACACAGGTGCTCTCACATTGAGTAGGAAATTGTGTTGAACCGTGTACACATATAAAGTACATTTGCAACAAATTGAATTAATGCTTATGAAATATAGCCATTTTAAAAAAAAATCTATGCTGAGGCCAACTACATAGGCGAATTGTATATGTTGCCTTTGGAGCGCATGAAATATAAGACCCCTGTAAACTGGGGCGTGGAATTTGTGGCAGCCATTTTCAATATCTGAACTACGCCTGGCGCGAGGTGGTGTGGAGACAAAATGAGAGGAAATGGAGGGAAGGAGGAGGAGAATGATTAATCGAGCTTCCATGACGTGACTTGGCTCACCTTGAGATTCCGACCTGACCATCAAGAGTGGTGCATGCTGGGTAGCGCGCCAGAACAGACAGGTAGCACCCTTTTCCATCATTAAACATATTGATTACTATGTCATATACAGCGCTAAACACAGGGCTGCAAGTGGCCTGATGGATGTGTTGCCAGCAGTTGAAATGTCGTTTATTGGAAGCAGAAACTTGGACTGCACATTTTTCATTTGCACTTTTAGGGCAAGACTGAATAGTTCAAGGTAGAAACTGCTGCCGTTTCGCAGTAAGTGTTTGATCTGCTGTCATATGAAATCAATGATGGATGGATCTACCGCTGCTTTCTATGACGATTCGCCTCTACTAACAGTCTTTGTGCCGTCGTCATTGCAGGCCACATTCTGTTTGTTGGCACCAGACCTAAATATAAAATAAATATATTTTAAAATTCTTGTACACAACTCCAAAGCTTTTGAAGCATTTCTCGAGGGCTCTAAAATTCTGATTCGTAACGAAACATTTTTTTACTTCTCCTTGCGCAGTAATGTTACTAAATCCTTTATCATTAACAGCAACAACATGGTACAGGCCTTTTTATGGCTTTTACCCTCTTCGTTGATATTAATCTCTCTATTATAAAAATTAATAGAATTAATTAGAATTTCCATCGGCCTTCGATCTGAAATCACTTTTGAGTAAACAAACTTAATTAAATAACAAATTTTGAAGCGTGAATTTCAGGCGAGCTTTACAAATGACCTTCCTTCCAGACTTCCTTCCTTTAAAACACATAAACTTCTTGCTTACACAGATCTGTTTGTTACTGCTGTCTAGGGAAATAATGGCTTCTTATAAAAATCTTAAAGAACACGTAAATAACCTGAACTCTTAAGCAAAATTTGAGAAATTCTTTTGCCAGGTTATCTTCGAGCAAATTGTCCTCGTAAACTAATGAGTAAGAGACTGGTTGGGACCCAGTCCCTGTTCAGATGCTGTGCAGAACACAACGAGGCCTACCTTTCTCAGAATCTAACAGTTTCCATATCTATGGAATTATTTCTTAATAACTGTTGTTCTGGGACAGAATCCATCAGACGGAAGCACTGTGTGGATGGGGTTATACCTGAAAGGGAAAAATCTTGTGCGTGTTTCAGAAAGTATGGTGCCAGTCTGTGCACTGTTAGTAGAGCCCTTCTGTCTATCAATCACCGGACCCAAATGAAGCTTGATATAAAGCAAGAGTCCACCCTCTATCCCGCACCTCTTGGTCACAGACTGGCTGCCGTGTTACATCTGAGGGTCTTCCTTCCCGTTACAACTGCCAGTGGTCACGACCGATTAAACAAATGTAAGTTCTCCTATGGAAGGCACAATAATTCCAAATTGGATAATTTGATTTGGTGGAGGGGACGCTAAGATGACGAAGCTGTGCGATTCGTCTTTTGTTGCACGTTATGGGAATCAGAACAGCTGCTGCCGTTACTGGACCTTCTCCGTCTCCATCCACCGGAAGTCCTCTTGGTTCCTTGCATTAGACCGTGAGACATTGAGCCGATATTAAATCTGTGTCTGTGTAACCGCATTCCCCTCCCTGTGAAGTGTCATTGCCTCATGCAACTCCAGCAGATGGTGGGTGGAAGGGATAAAGACTGAAGTTATAAAATCTTACGAAGATAAAACAGTTTCGAGGAAGGAGAGCTGTCTCCAAAGACATAGTCTGTAATTGGAATATAAAGGATGTGAGATATTACTAGTGAGACTAATTGCTAAACTACTTCTGTCGGCATCAACACCGTAGTTTTTCGATTAGTATTGTAATACGTTCCTAGACAGACCATGCACACTGCCCATTCTCAACGTTCTGTTGTTTGAACTATTCTTTCTATAGTTCGGATTACTCGCAGCTTTTGGTTACAAGTGAGCAGGAAGTTGCCGAATGTGTAGATCGGTTAGTCTGAACTTTGACAGCATATGAGTTTTGGTGAATTTGAGATCCACTCCCCACCCCTCAATATGCGTGACAAGGGAAACGCCATGTAAACCTAGATTACGGGACTAAACAACCAAATGGGGAACTTTTTACACAGTTTGCCTGTTAGTGCTATACTACATTTGATGTTGTTTTTACTGCCGATCGGTAACCAGAAATGGAAGGTAACACTATAGGTGTTATTGTCATTATTTTGATCCATTTTAATGTCTTAGTACATAAATATTTACATTGAAATTATCACTTCATAGGGAACATATGCATTGAATTTACACGTGGTGGAGCCCTTGTCGGTGGCTTCAACAATTGGAGGTTATGGCTCACAGAAGGTTAGGCTGCCTCCGGAGAAAGCCGAATTTTGGCAGTGAAACTATGTTACGGAGTGTTTAATCGCCTCGCCTATATTTCTCAGTGCTTACCAGTAAGCAAAGCGACATATATTAATTGAAATTCGATCGGGAAGGAAAAATAATAACATTTTTGGGCTTCATGAATAAGAGTAAAGGTAGAGGCTTTATTTTTCACAAAGAAAGAGAAAGTGTTGTATAGTTACTGCAGTCCTTCAACTGGTAAAAACACATGAATATTGCAGTAGTATTGTGCAGGTCCTTCTTTACTTTTCAGTGCCCTGTTTTATTGCGAAATATTGCATTGTTCCTGTCACGTCTGCACGAAAAGCCAACTTCTTGGCGTCTCCAGAAACACAAGTTTAATTAAGTTTACATTATAATCGTCTGGAACTTGACACCGGGGACTGCTGCAGGTCGACACCGAACTGTCGGAGGGATACGCTGCCTTCGTCGTGATGGTAGAAGCACTGCAGTCCAAAATGATGCTTGAGCGGTTATTGTGAGGTTGCATTTCGATTGTGCAGCCGCGTTGCAAAGCATGTGAGAAATCAGAACTGGGGGAATATGAGAGGTGTTACAGCCTGTTTCGGACCAATGGGGGTTTGTGGCAGCATGTTCTTCCGAAACGTCAGTTTTAACCTATAACACTCCAGTGTGCCAAAAAGTTTGCAATCTACACAATTCCCACTTCTAAAACCTGAAATCTGAAACCTGAAGTACAAAGAAATAGATAGACACACATTCTTTACAATTTCTCGTTTTATAATTTGATGTTTTAAATAAAGGAATGTCTGGAATGTACAAACTTACCGACTATTTCAAGTTCGACTCTTTTTCGATGAGGAATTGTACGTTTTCTTTAAGGTGTATGTAAGATTAAGGTATGGGATAAGTCATATATCAGATTATAATACTCCAGTACTTTGAAGGGGGGAAGAGTCTTTGTTGGAGCTACTGGCGGTGATGGTGGCAGGTAGATTTCAAAGCTACTGTGTAACTTACCTTCTCTTTCTGGGTGAGAGCCCAACTTGCGGCTCTCCTGCTGCTGTAGATTAGGCCTATAATATAACACTTCTACTCCCGTATTAGAGATTGTAATCTCACGCTAAAGGAATCTTGATATTAATTACAAGCAAGCGAGGTGGCAAGAGGGAAAGAGCGAGATGGGAATCTCTCTTTGTTGCTTCTTGGCGTACACTCGCAACAAAAATCGTATTAACGTCACAGTGTGTTTCACTATTGTCTGTACTGAAAACAGATAATAAATGGAGTTTGTTAACATTTTATTCGTAGTTACTTAGCTTTTAGTGTGAGGTCTCAGACGATGTGCTGATCGCACCATGGGGTGACATTGATACCAGTCAAAAACACTTGTCAGCAATCGAGGGATAAGAAATATCTGCAAGTAAGGGAAAAGAAATCACTTTGAAGTACCTGCTTCACAATTTAGGCCTTTTTGAGTAAAGTGCAAAATTATACAATTACAGTTACTAGTAACAATGTATAAACTTTTGCATAATAAAAATTTTTTGTAGTTCCTAATTCCAGTTTATTAGTGTTATATGAAGTGCAATTGATGTTATGTTTGGAATCCCGCCTAGTGTATGAATAAGACCACTGCCTTCTATTTTATCTTGTTGTGATGGATGCACTCATGGGAGGACACTAATGCGTAATTTACAGGCAAACGAAACAGACGAACACAAAGGAATAGAAAAGACCTTAGAAACTAAAATAAATTAATTGAAGTATTAAGGAAAGTTTTATTGTTCAAGAAGAAACCTTACAAATTACATCACTTTCCTAAGTATTGGATTTTGCGTAAATAATGTAAAGGCTGTAAAGATTGAATGGGAAAACGTATGTTTCTTTTTTTGGAAATGTGTTGGAAATACACGGGAGAAGACAGCATAATTTCATGATTTGTACCGCTCACGGCGTATTAGTCGGACGATCAAATGAAAGAAGACGAAATGGGGGAGCATGTGGCACGCATTGGTAAGAAGAGAGATTTGGTGGCGAAACCTGAACGGAAGAGGGATAAGTTGGAAGACCTAAGCAAAGATAACTCCATGGAGCAGAGGCCTTCTTGAGAAGCTAACAGTTTCTCAGCTAGTCAAGAAATTCCCCGCATTTTATGGAACCCGAAGGTTCATTACCGCATTCACAACAGCCCGTCACCTGTCCCTATCCTGAGCCAGCTCAATCCAGTTCATGCCCCCCCATCCCACTTCCCGAATATGACCTAAGCATAGACAATATGAAAATGGATCTTAAAGAGATATAACGGTAGGGCGTGGACGGGGTGACCTTGCCTGAGGATAGGGAAAGTCGCGGGATCATGTGGACGGAGCAATACCCCCTTGGGTTCCATAAAATAAGGAGAAATCCTGGACTAACCTTGCGAGTATTAGCTTCTCAAGGAGGACTCTTCTCCATGGAGTGGGAGGAGTTTGGTGCGAAAATTCGTAGAAAGTAGGAGAGAGTAAAATTGATACTAAAAATTTCGTAGGTATGTAGTTAGTAGAATATCAACTGAATAAGTGTGTTTATGATCCGATTTCATTGCAGAATTTCGTGTTTTGGACATTGATCATCGGGGTTTTATAACCAGAGAGAAAAATTGAAAATTGATCATCCGAAACGTGTAACCATAGAGATAACTTGATCATCCGTGTCGTATAACCAGAGAGAGAAATCGATCATCCGGTTCGTACAATCAGAGATCGAAACTGATACTCCAGGTCTTACAACCAGGGATAGAAAGTATGTTTTTGATGGATCTAAGCTAAAAAAATTATTCTGTAGCTTATCACTAAACGACATTTAGACCCCACATTACTTAAAACCCTTAAAGCATAAGGCTGACGTAAACAGGGTTTAAAATGCAATTCTTGCTGTAAAAAATAACATACCAGTACTGTTATGAATGTAAATATTTTAATATTATTTACAACACTCTGTCTCTTTTTTCTGAGATTGTAACCAGTGAAGAGACATTGTTGTGTTCAATGTTTGTATTTACCTTGATGTAGGTGTATTGTCGAAGGGCTGAATAGAATCGATTCAGTCCATATTTGGGGTCCTGATTACGGTGACTATGGAAATTACTGTCTTCTGCGATGTAACACCGTGTAGTCTGGTAGACATAAAAGTTTTGGGGGAACCTTCTGTGTGTCTCTCTGTCTTTGTGGTAGACAGTAGGGGCAGCAGGACTTCCACGGTCATTTTACTTTAAAGCAGTTCAATATTTAGCCGTAATGGTCACATTTGAATTTATATTTTAGAACTGGATTCAAAAGATTTGTTTATTCAGCTATATTACGTCACATTGCAGAATAAAATAATCATTAGCGAAAACTCCAACATCATTTCGTCATCAGCTTCTTAATTTTATACATCTTGAAATGTTTCTATTTCGTGACATTATCTCACCGGTCACTGCAAAGTCCAGCACGTCACTGTTTCTTACTGCCATGTTATCTCGGTAGTTAAACTTGCGATGAGGATTGTACCGCTCCCGTGTTGATGCTTTGCTTTCCCTGGGCAAGTTTGCCAGCTCCACTCTGTATATACGCAACACTATCGCAACTCTTAAAGAAAGATACGAGCCTCTAATTGCCTAATTAATCTCTAGTCTAAGAAGCAGCTAGGCGTCTTCTTTTAGGATGTGGCTGTGTGTATACACAGAAGGGTCTCTCACCTACCTCATGTCGCCTTGATACAAAGCACATGGTGATATAATGGCTTCGAAAACACAGGTAGCGGCATTCCTAACGCAGTAACTTCTTAACTAATTAAACTTGAATTTTCTACCTCTTGTTATAAGTACGTTTAATATTTTTTTACTGATATTTTAGTACAGACAATATACAGAATGATAACGGCACCTAAAATTTAAACTGTCATAATTTTGCATCTTCTGGAGTGGGTGGGTCGTCGGATGTGTAGAAAAGAATCACCGATATACGAATGTGTCAGTTTGTCCTTTTTTTCTTCTCGGGTTTTTCTTCTGTGATTATGTGAGTCCCAGCTAGAAGGAGCACGTTAATGTATGAAACCATCTGAAAAATAGACTTGATCTAAATTACGTTTCTACGTTTCAATTCCTACCTCAAGTGACCACTGCTTATGGCCATTGTAAGTACCGATCCGTTAACGCTGTATGTATATGGAAAGAATCGCCGTTTATTCTGACAGTGTTACGGAAATCAAAAACACTGTAAAGGAGGAAAACGGAGAGCTTTCATTGTCAAACATGATGGTACGCCTTCAATCCACTCAGTGCTGAAGGCTTATATTTTAAATTTTGTGGCATCCTACTAACTAGCTGCACAGAAAATTTCGTTTATGAGATATTTCAGCTGGCTGAGAGATTCTGCACCTTTCTTGGAACTGAAAATATTCTTAATGTTTGCAGAGTACTCGAGCCCAGAGTCCTATCCTGAGTCGTCTGAATACAATTCACGCTCCCAGTATAGTTTTCCTTGTTATCCGTTAGTGTTAACCTTCCAACTACACCTCTGTTTTCCGTGTGGATTTCTCCATTTAGTTTGGCCGACCATAGTTAACTTTACATTTTTCGTCTCGGCGTGCAAGCCACGTACTTTGCTGTTACATCATTATTGAAGTTCCCAAGTAATATCTGGTGAACTGTGAAATTCACGATTCTCCTTATTACGTGTTCCCCCCCCCCCCCCACTCTTCCTTTATTTCTTTTGTAGTAGGTCCTTAACTTTATGTTCCGAAACGCCGTGAGTGTATTCATCCGTTAGGAAGAGATACCCAGTTTCACACCGAAATAAAACAACAGGTAATATTACAGTTCAGGTAGCTCAATAAATGGCCAATTTTTGGAACACAGCTTTTAGTTTTATGTCGGCAGTTAACAGAAGGCCCATCGGCGGCAACGATTAAGGGAATCTCAGGTAGACCTATATCATAAATTTAGAGTAATTTTGATTTTGGTTTAGTTTCGCTGTTTACAAGACTCAGCTCAGCAACTAACGTAAACAAAAAGTGTTTTCTGTGGTCCTGTGTGGTGCATCCTTTATCAGATCCTTATGTAACTACTGTGTTACTGGCAGATAATGTTTACGTTTAATGTTGTAGACTCTAATTTGAATTCCTCTTTACTTACGAGCCGATAGCCAAGATAACGTTGTCAGCATACTAACTAGGCTATGACATGACCTTCCGGAGAACTGTAGTTCGATTCCAGGCACCAAAATGTAATTTTTTTTACAAAGCGGCCATACTGGCCTTGGAACCCACCCATCCTTACATACAATGATTAGTGGGGGCATGATTCCCTGAGAGGAAAGTGGCCGGTGCTTGAAACTGACCGCTCGCTTTTATCTAGTGCCGAGTTCGGTAACATGTGGAAGTGTAACTTGACACCCTGATTTGTCTTCACGACTTCCACAAAGACAGTTTGGTTTTACTCAGAATAGGGTCGAAAGTCTGCAATATTTCCAGTATTTGCCCGTTTTGTTTAGCGCATATTGCATATATCTGTAAAACAGAATGATACGAAGCTTAAACGAAACTGGCCCTATTAATAAAGTAATCTAATAATATCTTTGTCTGTTGTTGTTTTGGTTACGAATTTGAAGGCCAATTACCTCAAGGGCAGCGATATATTATTATATGTGTCAATATAGACGTAATAACAGTTAATGTATCGTGAAACCAGATGCGGAAAAACTTTGACGTAATACTTACACATGCGGCGTAGAAATGTATGAGTATTTATCCGAAATTAAATCCGGCAGTGATTGTAACTTTCAGTTTTTGTTGCTAATAAATATACTACTGTATATACTTTCTGTGCAGATTGTACACAAGAGTCAAGTAGGACAGTATGTTACTGAACATGGATAAATAGTATCAGATAAACGATAGATGCTTTTAAATAGGCCTAATTTATAGGAGACTTGTACTGGTAGAAATCTGATGTTACGACTCACTTCCGAGGAACCGTACTTGAGACTCGACAAATAAACTTTGTTTTATTTGATCGAACGTTGATTCGTGCCCTAGAAACTGCACGCTTCAATCTCAGATACGTACCCACCACAGTTACTGATACTTCTTGAGGTTTTCCTCAGTTTCATCAATTGACTCTCAAAAATTTCGTAAGGCTTTTCTTGCGTGAACACAAAATGTAATGGAAAGTAAAATGTTTTGCATACAACATGCAATAATATATTGGAATAGATGTATGCATGACGGGCCCAGTGAAAGTGTATGGCATAGACGGATAAATAGTCTTGAGTGTCTCACTGTTGCCAAATGTGTTGCATTTTTAATATAATACAGTACCTAAGTTCATGAGTTATATGCACGATGAATACCCTTCTTGCCTGAATGATAGGTTGTCCGGCAGAATAACTAGCTTGTTTGTTTGTTTGTTTGTTTGTTTGTTGGTTGGTTAACTGCCTGACAGCTTGGTTAATGCGCTGTTTGTCCCACTGACTGGCTGTTTGGCTGTCTGATGTAACACTTAAATACTAGCCAGCTTGGGGGTATTGTAACATATTTAATGTGTTCCATGTCCGTGCACTATATTATACAAAAACACTAATCACCAACAAATGCACAAAGAGAGCTTTATCGTCAATTGTAACACACTCCTACATGTTTCGACCCTGCTGGGTCATCTCCAGGGAGAACTTTTTGTTGTCGTTACACTAAGGTTGCACTTTACAGTTGAGTGAGAATGTGCTGTTGACTGTGTACTGCGTTGTTTTTGAAGGCGTGAACTCTCTGTGGTCCGGGCCTGACAGGCCGGGACCGCAGAGAGTTCACGCCTTCAAAAACAACGCAGTACACTGTCCGACCGCAGAGAGTTCACGCCTCCAAAAATAACGCAGTACACAGTCAACAGCACATTCTCACTCAACTATAAAGTGCAACCTTAGTGTAAGGATAACAAGAAGTTCTCCCTGAAGATGACCCAGCAGGGTCGAAACATGTAGGAGTGTGTTACAATTGATGATAAAACTTTCTTTGTGCATTTTGTTGGTGATTAGTGTTTTTGTATTGTAACATGTTTAATAGACCCACGAATAGCGACCATTTGAAGCCAGACCCACAAAAGCATAACTATTCCGGATACGCCCTGTGAAATAATATTCGTTACGTACAAATATGTTGTTGGAACTGGCATATCTTGTTCCGTATGGTGACCACACTAAAGAATGGACAACCCTGCTGTGTAATCTCGATTCGATTCCCGGGAAGGACAAGAGCTTAATTCTTCTGTAAAGCGGCCAGACCGACCATGTGACGCAGCCAGCGTCATACTGGATTGGTACCGAGCGCTTCCACCCACGGAGCAAAGCGGCCGGAACATGAAGCTGACCGATCATCCCCACCCAGTGTCGAGGCTAAGAATGAACGTAGCTGTAGGCTACCTCCACTTGCCTGTATGTTCATTTTGTACAAATGGAGAGCTTTACCTTACTTGTACTATGCAGTCGCTTTATTGCAATCTTGACACATCTGCCTCGTGCTGTAAACGTTTCAACTTATAGTGGGGAAGAGACCATTTCGAATTTTGACGGTAAGGTCTACCACGACAAGTTTTTCGATTCTTCTCAGTACCTCCAAGCATGTATGGAGCTGGGCTTTAAATTAAGCGGCGACAAATTTATTTCACTTCCTTTTAAATGCATTATTCACTGTCATCCAGCTATTCGACCATTACTTTGAATATTGGCAACTGTGTTTAACTACAAGAAAGAAACGAATGTTATCCGTCTAGGAGGAAAAACACGTGAAACCCGGAAAATCTAAAATCGGCCGTATGTATACATATTTGTGGTATTTAAGAACACTTTTTTTTTAGATTCATAGTCTCATTTTTGCAGGTGTCGGAAATTCCTTATTTCCGTAAACAAATAAATACTGAGATTAATTTATGGTACAGCACATCTACCTCATCTATGAGATTATACTGCGAAAATGCTAAACTGTGGAGTGAAATCTTTATCAGCTGTACGAAAATTGAAGTTCCCACATTTTTGTAAAAAAGCAATTTTTAATAACCGTCACGTACAATTTAATGGATTTTTTTGACAATTATACGTTGTTTCTTTCAAGAAAGCCCCTGAGATTGGGCTGGTTATTTTCTAAATATATCGGGGATGAAAATGTTTTAACATAGCATTCAGCAATTTGTATTTGACGAATATTTTACGATAGAAATGCTGATGATGTTTCAGTACTTACTAACATCTTTGATATAGGCGAGGAATTAATTTGGAGAAAAGCATATTTAGTGGAAAGTGCATCTACTAAATAAATTATTTATATTTCATATTTCTACATAACTTCTGTACGAACTCCAAGAACATGATATTTATTATAAGTAATACTAAGACCATTATAATAGACGCAGCATCTGCTTTATCTCTGAATGATCGGAAATAGAGTTTAAGTACTCGTCGCTGTCGACTTGACCAATTATTATGAGATATCCGCCTCTTTGGAACTTGTGACATATGAATAGCTTCGAAGCCTACAAAGATAAGTACGAAAAGAAGAAAGAGGAGATGACGAAGAAGAAGAGGAAACGGATGAGAGATCATTATTTGTCGAGAGCTTCCCAGTGATGGTAGGATTGTGGGCTGCAGATTCCCTGCATTCCAATAATGTGGTCCTCGCGTTTGCCCCCAGTGTTATGCAGCTCATAACCACAGGTCCTGGGTGTTGGAATGGAGCCGATGCACGCAGTACCCAGGGGACCAAGAGGAGGGGGTTGCGATTCCAGCGGCAGCCAATTTATTGGCCCCACGGGTTTGCTTCCGAGTGTTATCGCATGTCTACCAGTGGCACTTGGACCCAGTGGCGGTCGCCAAGGTTTTTGTGTTTCCTTCTGGTGCTCTCATAACGGTTTATGTCAATGTGCTTTAGGCTCGTTATGGTGTGTTTTATTGCTTCTGTGTTGTAGTTGCTATATGAGTCTTAGGTAATTTAACAAAAATTGTTACAGCCACACTGATAATGTAGGATGTTCAATGAATTGCGAATGATAGCGAAAGAATCCTGACCTGTTTCAAACTAATATAAGATACCTTGAAGTTGTACATTCCCTGCAATGACGTTATGAGTTTAATTCACAAACCAACATCTGCATACACCATATACACGACTTACGCTATTTTACTGGGTTTTACTCTTGTGTTCCTTTAACCTTTTAAAGCCTAGCGGTAACTTTACATACGACCAGGTTTAACATTAAAAAATTCTACGTGGTGCCCACATTGCGTTTATGTGTTTTGTACGGATCTCAGAACAAACAGCAACTTTTGCCTTATAAAACATTAAGAGACTGGTTTTTATAACCGAAGTGGAGAGTGTTTACAGCGCGGTACGCACTGAGTCCTTATATAAAACAGATACGCATCGTCTTTAAAGGGTTAATGTAGTGCCCTGTTAAAATACAGTATTGAAACCCTGGCCTATATTATATAAGATTCATAAGGCCTACACGCTGCCATACATGACGCTCCCCCGCTCCCTCACACACACACACACACACACACGCGCGCGCGCGCGCGCGCGCGCTTTTTAATTTCTTGTAACGTGTTCAGTAGCAGTAAAGGCGAAACCCTAATATTGACTATTCACTATACAGATCAGAATTTACTTCTGGCCAATTGAACTAGTGTCTGCATATAGTTTACAGTTGCGTGTAAATTTAATGTTTGTGTGTTATAAGGGAAGAATTAGTCGCAGCTTCCTTTATGTATGTATGTACGTATTTATGTATTTATTTATTCTTCCTTCGATTTTTCAGTATTATATTTCTTTTGTAAAAGGAATAAATACAGTTAGAGAACACATTTGTCGACGTTTTGCTTCAAATTATTACTTTTGCGCTATTTGTGACGAAGCATCGAAAGAAAGCTTCTACTATTCTAAAATCTAGATTCATTAACAGAATTAAGGAATCAGAACTCTTAAGTTGTGCGTAACTTCTCCAGCTTCTTTATAAGGTTAAATACTTCTCTTTGTCAAAGGTACTCCTAGAAATACTTAAGAAGAATAATGGTTTGTGGTGTTTTATTAACAAGCTTAGGTGACCTGATTGTCGTCCAGAACACTTTTTGGAAATTATGTAACATATCACGAAATATTTCACCAGCATGTCAAAATGTTTAAGAAGCATAGGGTCTGTATATTAAAATTCTGGCTTTGTACTCTCTCTCGTTTTTATTCTAGATGACACATGCTGCTGTTATTCACATACATCGAGCTTTACTCTGAAAGCGTTTGAATTGCGCGGAAAGAAAATATTGTTCCTGTTTGCACCCAGCACGTAGCGTAATCTAAATTATAGACCTGTAATCTTACTTGAGCCACAAATTATAGTGGGAGAAAAGGTCGTTACTTTTGTGGACATTACATCCACGTGCAATGAAAACAGAAGGCGTTGCCACCAAGAGTGACATGAAGAATGCAGGGGGAGTGCAATTAAATATTATCAGAGAGATAGAAAAGAGGGTGGCTAGGGTGGAAATGTCTTCAGCTACACAATTGTGAACGTTAAGTGTAAGAACTCCCTAAGTCCATCTTAAAGCGTTTGAGCAATGTAAGAACTGTGATCTTTGAACTCACGCAGTTGTATTTTAAGTAACGGTGCCTTGGCATCATAACGGCCCTTGCTTATCCTGAGAGTAACGCGCTAAATCATTCACTCGCTCTTTTAGAGTCACTTATCCTCTCATGCTGTCTCACTTTGAGCCAACGTTACTAAAGGAATTGCTTATTTAATTATCCCTTTCACTCACTCAGCTGATTTAGGCTTACTCGATTCAGTCATAAACGTTTGTATTTCAGGCATCAGTGTTAAAATAATTTTATTATATCGTATTTGGGAAAAATCACCAAATATTCGCAATTTGAGGACTAAAACAATTTCATGCCTACACGTTTTTGTTAGTACATAACGACTGTAGGAATTAAAAATTTGGAATCTGTGGATATTTATACTGTCACGTTATATCTCGTGAAAATCGGACAGTTCTTCAAAGATGCACTATAGGGTAACATATGTGCGGAGTGACTGAAGTACAGACGTGACCATAACTGTAGGCATAGGCATTTGTTCCTTGCGCCATGTGCAAAGAAAATATGAACATAACACATGATCTTGGTGTGATCATTTTTTTACAGGTATGCAGTTGATCCCATTTGTCATTCAAGTTGTTTTTGGTTTAACATCTCTATTTCATAAAATAAGAGAAAGGTAAATAGGCTATATGTCCCTGTCCCAGCACTATAACTTGTTCATTTGTACAGAGTTCAGTAGATTAGATACCGGCTTATTGCCTTGGAGGACCGAATTCAATTCCAGGAACGTCTGTGTGTTATTTATGGAGTTCAAACTGGCAATGGCAGTACTGGTTTTAATATGATTACTTCATTTTCCGTTGTCAGTTATCATTCCACTAATGTTAATATTCATGTTCATCTAGCATCTCTAAAGAGACCACAAGAATATTGTGCCTTTAGGGTGAATAAGTAGAAGTTACAAAAAAAACTTTAAACACCAACGAATGCACAAAGAATGTTTTCGTCAATTATAACACACTCCTACATGTTTCGACCCTGCTGGGTCATCTTCAGGGAGAAACCTTCCGTTGTCGTTTCACTATGTTGCACTATACAGTTAAGGGAGAATGTGCTGTTGACTGTGCACTGCGCCGCTTATGGAGGCGTGAACTCTTTGTGGTCTCGGCTTGTACAAGAGTTCACGCCTCCATAAATGGCGCAGTGCACAGTCAACAGCACATTCTCCCTTAACTGTATAGTGCAACCTAGTGTAACGACAACGGAAGGTTTCTCCCTGAAGATGACCCAGCAGGGTCGAAACATGTAAGAGTGTGTTATAATTGACGAAAAAACTCTTTGTGCATTCGTTGGTGTTTAAAGTCAGTTTTTTTTTTGTATAATATAGTGCACGGACATGGAACACATTGAAGTAGAAGTTAATATGGACGAGAATCTCTATTCTGTCGATCTGTTAAGATGATTTGGTAGACATAAAAAGTTCTGCTCGAAGACCTTGCCGGTTCCCTTTGACAGGACCTTCAGTCTGTCCCCAGATGTGCCAGGAATTGCCCATTCTCTTGAATGGGGTTCGAAACCAAAGAAATTACAATGTGAGAAGTTGAGAATTTATTAGCTAGTCAAGGAATCGGCTTTCTTCGTTGGAATTCAAACTTTATTGCCGTTTTCAAAATATTCCGCCTCTGGGCTGTAGCCTGAGCCGAACGAATCCAATCCATGCGCGCCCACAATTTATTTAACATTTGTTACATAATTACGGTTAAGAATCTTCCATTTCCTTTTCCCGAGTAAATGTTTGTGTAAACACCTTTTCTCCCCTGTGCGTGCTACATATTCCGCTCCTCTTATGACACCAAGTTTCATCGCCATAATAAAAAGTGGTCAAAGTTAGAAATAATGACTCATTTTATTGTGTAATTTTCTTCGTTCGGTCGCTGTTAACGTAAATTGATAAGTATGTTGAAATTGATGTTACAATTCCTAGGGGTCTGATTAAATTTTTTTCACGTCTTGAACAAAACGAGGACACGTAACACACTGTCATGTTAAGGACTTGAGTTATTTTTCAGTTAAGGTGTTCAGTCCTTCCTCACCCCTCACTTCACCTCACCTATGCGACAGCACATGTCTCCCAAGAGGCACCAGCCTCTCCCCTCCTCTCGTCTCCACTCCTCTCTAGCAAGTGTGGCAAGTAAACGCTTTAGTCTGAAACGTGACGGTGTGACGCTTCGTTAGTAGACGCACAATGGCGCCGGCTGATTGACATCGGCTCCTCCCATGTGTTGGGGCGTTACCCCGCGAAACAAGCACGAGGTTATTGACTTGATGGATGCAATTAATTATTATGTCCGATGCTGAGAGAGACTGATGCGTGTATAGCGTACGGCTGAATGTTTAACAATATGAATGATGGCATTTCTCTCATGTTTATGACAGCGAGGCACGTCAAGTGGTACATACCACAAAATGTGTCACAGAATTCCTGGCGTGTAAATGTGAGTCTGGTGCCTTAGCGAGGACTGTGTTATTTTTAAGTCACAGGGGTCTCAAAACTCTTAATCGGCCGAAAACACGCAAGACAAATTTTACTTCTATTTGCTCTCCATATACCAAAAATTCACACTGTCCCTGTACTCATTTACACACCACACTTTGAAGGAATAAGGTGCAGTAGAATCGTAGATTCCACACATACTAATCTAGACGCTAGCTGGAGGTGAGTGGTCAGCTTCATGCTGCGGCCATCCTACCCCGGGGGAAATATTGCCAGGTAAAATGTTAAAGTAAGTTGTCCATGTGCATGCCAGGAAGGGTTAAGGAGGACTGGCGGAACAGCTTCATCCATTTTAACCTCGTCACTAGAGGGTGTGAGAGGTCAGGTTTACGCTGCAGCCCTTGTAATACCGGTTATCTTTGAATACGAGACTTGGTGGGCCCCATCGGGGGTCTGGGCGCTTCAGACAGGATATAAATTCCTTGCCCCTGCCTTTAGTCGAACGACAGTTTTTCGGACTTCCAGCTCCTAACCTAATCCTCACACTGATTACGTTCTCCCAGTGTTCCCTGGAATCCTTTGGACAGGGAGGTGGAAGGGCCTTTGGATCGCTCTGGATACCCTGGAGTACCCATGCCGGGAATCAAACACCATTTCCTCTGTATTCCAGTCGGTAGCCCACTCAGTATACCGGCTCCCGCGCACCATTCACAACAAAAAAGGAACACGTTTCATGTGAACTTGGCCTGTTGTACCATTTGTCAATATAGGCTGATGTTTACAATTTCTGAACAGAAAGAAAGCATGAAGTGACTAGTACAAAGCCATTTTAAATTAACCTCTAAAGCCTAGCGGTAACTTTACATACTACCCGGTTTAACATTAAAAAATTCTACGTGGTGCCCACATTGCGTTTATGTGTTTTGTACGGATCTCGGAACAAACAGCAACTTTTGTCTTATAAAACATTAAGAGACTGGTTTTTATAACCGAGATGTAGAGTGTTTACAGCGCGGTACGCACTGAGTTCTTATATGAAACAGATACGTTCCGTCTTTAAAGGGTTAAATGAGATATTTTAAGCATAAAATGTATTGATAAATCATGTTCTGTGCAAATTCGTTATTTTTTACATAAAAACAAAACTCTTCAAAAAGTGTAATCAGTAGAGCATTTTGTAATCGGCTTTGGTACCAAATTTTTTAATACTGAAACTTGCTGCCATATTGAAGGCTGAAGCATGCCATACTCTAGGCCTAAATCTGACTTCTGCCATGTTCTGTTTGTATTCGTCATCACTAGATAGTCTAACATCTTCTGCTATCAACACATAACCAGCACACGTAACGAGAGGACAACAAACGTGTTCTGCCATCTCCTGTTCCTTTTCACCATTCTTATTATTACCAGTTTTAACTGCTAACAAACACACACGACATAACTGGAAGCCTTGGCCTTAATATGTATAATAATAAATACAGTGATAATTAACCAAAAAAAAGGCCTATAATTGGCACCTATGACGTAAATGGATACTATAGAGAGACTAATTTTTATCTTAGATTTTAGTGCCACTTCATCTTGCGTTTACACATAATTGCCCGCAAACAAAACTGACAGAAGGCCACGTGTGCTTATATACACCTCTTACACAACAGCGAATTAAGACAAGAATATCTTCGCCTGTTAAGCGTGTTCGAGAACAAGCTGATAGGTTCTGAGGAGAATATTTGGATGTAAGGTTGAGTAGGGCTGTTCTCAAGCGGTTATTCGTCTGTTTCTAGTTACTGACTTCCGAAATCTTCCAGGGCGGTTATTTTGGTGCTTGTCGTAGACAAAGTACCACTCGGACTGTTTCTTCACCAAGTATTTTGATTGTCCCCTGACAGTGTCAACACAACAATGTTCTGCATTCTTTGGTCTGTCAATCCGAGTGATGAACATTGCGCTAATGAAAAGACACGCTACAATTGACGACCACAGCCCACCGCAACAATAATAAAAGTCAAAGCAGAGCAAGGAGGTAACACGTTTCGTAATAAGAATAAGTCGCACGATAGTTACTCGCTACGTCCTGGACGGTCCAGGGATCAAATCCGGTGGGATGAGGTTTTACGTCAGCTGCAGACCTGCCGCGAGGCCGACCCAACGCCCCGTACAATGGGTGCCGGGTCTTTGCCCAGGTTAAAGCGGCCAGGATGTGGCGCTGAACACTAACCCCTTCTAACGCAGTGGTTGCAAATGGGCTGGAGCTGTACGTACGCCTTCCTCTGTGGCTGCATAGGCATGTCATGGGTGACCATCCTATATAGGCCTATATGAACAGCACTTAAAAATAAAGATATCTTTATGCATGTGACGAAGGCTTTTTATTGTGTGGAGGTATAGCTCCACTCATTCCTAACTTCAACATTACGTGAGGGTGAGCGGTCACCTTCACTCCGTGGTCATCTTATACCCAGTTGACAAGCTCCGTGTACTAAATGAATGGGAAAATGTGTGGAACCCAGAAGCTGTTTGGATGCTTCGGAGGAGGGAAAAATGTCTTTGCGCCTGCTGCGAATTGAGCCGCGATTTCTCGCACTACATCCCATTGCCTAGCCGCCATACTGACTGAACTACCCAGGTTGACATTTTCAGCGAGAGGTCTAATAAAAGCAAAACGGATGAAATATATAAAACCTGTAGTAGCCGGATGAACAGTAGAGATGGGAAATACACTAAAACCTTCGGTCTGAACGCATGAAAAGGAAAGCCCACTTGGTAGACCTATTTGTAGATGGAAAGATAATATTAACATGAATCTGAATTAATATATTTTGAAGATGTGGATCCACTGTCTGGATGTTGCACGTAATCTAATGAATATTTGCATTAAACAAAGTGTGAGAAATTGACTTTATATCTGAGCAACAATCAGTTTCTCAAGCGGCTGTTCCTCAGTGAAGTTAACTTTCGGGATAAGACTGGGCCTATCGTTGTATAAGCTGACAGAACAGTCATTCCCCCGGCGCTTTTCGATCGCTAATGTTGCTTCCGTAATTACAGTCCTTTAAAGTAAAATTGCACACAAGTAGCAAACGAAATGGAAAAGATAAGCCTGGAATCCCCAGAGAAGTGCTTGTTTTCCCTTAAGGAAGAGTGGAGATTTTATTTTCAATTTCCCTTTCAAAAAATAAACTGAAAGTGTGATGAACTGACTGGACTACAATAGCAGTAATACTAGTCGTGTGTTTGTTGTGAAATTCAATTAACTGAAAAGGGTCAGTTAGTGATTTGAGTTTGTGTTGTGGCTAGAGTATAGATTAAAGCTGGGATGGGCGGAGATGGAGGCCAGGGAGTTCCTCCTGTCATCGCCCATTCCTCCAGCAAAATCCCTCTGGACCACCTCATCATGCTAATGCCGCTTGCTGGGGTTTGCCTACCCGTAATTTCTGACGTGCTGAAAGCGGGTGAGGAATTCCGTACCCATTCATCCACTGTAAAATGATGATTATTCTGTCTCTCTCGCACTCACGCTGTGCTCAGTAATGTGATTGGTGCACACAACGCCGTAGTAGGCCGACAGTAAAAAAAAAAGTCGTATCTACTAGCAACTAATTTCTTGTACCGCGTATTTGCCCATTTCATCATTTTTAACTCGGAGTACACTAACAAAAAAACATAGAAATTTCCACTTCAGTATAAATA
This sequence comes from Coptotermes formosanus, assembly GCA_013340265.1. NCBI lineage: Eukaryota > Metazoa > Arthropoda > Insecta > Blattodea > Rhinotermitidae > Coptotermes > Coptotermes formosanus. Next base: position 354,099 of record BLKM01012995.1, on the reverse strand, counting down.
CTCCATTATTTCACTTTAAAAGCATAGCGTAAAGCATATACAAACAGAAACGTATACCGTGAAATACTTTTGTTGAATGACGTTTTTTCCACTGCATAATTTTAGAAATCGGAATATATTTTGTAACTATTTGTAAAATACGGCCTTATCCTCTTTGAAGGTAGAATCCAAGTGGGCGTTCCCTGACCAGGTTGAGGTCAGAATATCTCGCAGTCTGATAGGGATTTAAAGTGCATAAATCATAAACAACGTGTACATATTTGCTGCTATTCTGAACTGTTTGCTTCAAGGTAGACTTTTAGCCTGTCAGCGCAATATTTGGCCCGTTGACTTGACATGTCTTCTATGTTATAATAACGTTATGTTACCCACTTGCGCTGTGCACGTAAAGCGGGAGGTACGTCTGCAATAAGGTATGTCGTGATGAGTCAGATTTTTCGAAAGAAGTAATACTAAAAATTTTCGAATACATATGTGTGTGTGTGTGTGTGTGTGTGTGTGTGTGTGTGTTTTGTTTCCCAACAGCCCAAGTCGGGTCTAGGAGCCCCTTTTAAAGTTTCTAGAGCAGATACGATTAGACGCACGCACCCCGTATAACTCCGATTTTATTGACGTGCCTAAAAATATAAAAACCAAAAGCAAAGGCCCCCCCCCCCGCCCCCACCGCCCGTCATCACATACAGTTTTGTGCACCATTTGTCGATATGTTGTGGCGGCTGCGATTAATTGGCCGTCCACCAAAAATGAATTGTGCTTGACAGGGACATATAAATAAACGTGGTAAATACACTTTTTCAAATTTGCTTAAATTGGATGTTGGCAGTGTATACAAATTTTAAATTCTCAGTATATATACTTCCAGATTTTCTTAGGTAGAGTTCTGTTGGATTGTTTGCAGCTGTTGTTACAGTACTATGGCTGTTCCTTGTGTTTTATTCACCCCCATGTACCCAAAAGGGGCTAATTCTGGATCGTAGAAGACCATTCCTTTGATTGAATTTTTAACAACGTGGAAAGGGACGTCCCTGAATCCATGAGATTTTCAGGGTATCGGTGCTTCATAGTGAATTTCCACGTCCTATGGTCGCCGTATTTGTGTCTCATTACCAGCCGAAGTAACATTTCATTTGTCGAAAGTGGCTCTTGTAGTTCTGAATCGCCAGTTAATTTTCACAGTACGTTGTGTCTGCGACGTTACCTTGTGAATATATTCTCATTTTAGTAACATATAAGTTTTGTTAATAAAAATCCTTATATCAGTGGCACATTTAGCACGTTAAATTATTTGTTTCTGACATAGGAACGAGGAAAGACGTGTGTTCTGTATGGAATTATTAATTCGTAAATAAAATTAATGAATGACATAAGTGAAACGAAGAAGTGGCAGTTATAAGAAGGGAACAGAGTGTTTCAAGAACAATGGACAGGGAAGAACTTCGTCTATTTATTAAAAATAAAGGTAGCTTCACATGTGTTATAAAAATGTGGGTGTGCAAATATATTAAAACTTAGAAAGGTATTTTGAAACTAAATGTTCTTATAATTCTGAAGTGTTCTGGAAAATTCTGAAAACAAAAATTACCTTCTGTAGTCCAGGCAACGAAACACTAACAACATATTCTTGAAAATGCTATGGTTATTCAAAACAGGCCGGTAAAATGGAGTTTCACATTCCGCTCCTAATTTTTAAGTCATAGGAGCATTTTACTGAAGGCGGTTTTCTCAAACAAAAAAAAAAATATATTTACTTACTGCTTCATAGAGACTTTCTCGCTCAGAAGTCTGAAGCCGTCAGTTTAAAACAAATGACAGCACAAGCGGACCGTTGACATTTTAAAAGACTTTGAGACCAAGTTTAAAAGATCTATTCAACAAGTGTGTTTGCTATTCACTGGCTGTTGATGAGTCAACGAACATCAACTGCGCAAATGTGTTTATTTGCATATGACGTAACATGTAATTTTGAAGTGTTTAGAGAACTTGTACAGCTTCCATTCAATGCAGGATTAGACAGACGGATCGAGTTTTTTTCAAGTACTGCTATCTAGAGTTTAATAAGAGATTAATTTGTAACGATCTAATCCTTCGAGCATGTCTGCCGGTGGCCGGTGTATTATGATTGGCGTTTAAATATTCAGACCAAATAAAAGTGTACTGACGTACACGTTCTACAGACATTAAACTGACCTTTGTTATTGATAAACCCGCTTATGAGATTTCAAATCACTTCTAAGCTCTACAAATTTGAAATTAGTGTGTTCTTCAGTGAAGAAAATGATACAAATAGAAGAACAGGAAGATTTGTTACTAATATTATTATTGTCTTAAACATCCCTATAATTACAATGTTTCTTTTTTTCAATATGTGCTAAGCAGTTTAATTGCTAACGTTCAACGTGTTGTTTAAAGTCTTTGTCATTGCACAAGAAGTCTGGTATGCTGCACATATTTGTGTTTCTACATTCAGGCGTTGATCTTAGCGAAGTTTTGTCAGATCTCCTATTATCCTACGAGGCACCATTATTGTGGCTATTGTCGCCAACATTATTTACTAGCCCAGCTTCATCCAATTGCCTTATTCTGTTCAAATTACGCTTTCTAATTTCTCAGCATTCCATGTTAATGGAACTTTGATTTATGTCGCAGGGGCTATTTTAGCCCGTCTATCACGCAGAATTGTACCTGTTTTTGTACTCTGTATTTTTATCCTTTCTTTTTCATTATTATTATTATTATTATTATTATTATTATATCCCGTATTGAAAATGGAATAATAATTAAAGGTCAAAAAGGACTAAATACTGAGATAAGTTTAGATATACATTACAATTCGTATTACACTGATAATGTAAAATAATAAATATCTTGCTTGTATCCCGAATCTAACCCTGATTCGTCACTCACCCATCCTGTTACCCGTATGAGAGATGTGTCCGTCTATGATAAGTTTCGGAAACCGCAGCTTTGGAGGCAACTTATGCAAGACCCATAAATCAACAAAATTATATGTTTTTCCTTATTTATGGCTTCTTTTTTGTTTTACCCATCTAAAATAAGTTACTTTCAATTGTATATTAATCTCCTTTGTTTAGAAAAGATTTTGAAACTTTGTTCCTCAAAAGCTTCGTGTACATATAAGCTACCTGAATATTATTTTCCACAAGCAACTTGCGCGAGACAGTTTCGACCGTCCGTCCCCTACACCAACTCTACTATCCCGAATTATTCAGTAATCTGATCCTTCACTATTTTTCCTCAACCTTGCTGTTCGATTTGATATAATTTAAATATATGTTTAGTCTTAATTTTCAGTATGAGACGGGGAATTGAGAGATGTCTTATTTAGTGACATAGTTTGTGAGAAGCGTAAATCAGAAATCACATGCATATTTTCTCACGAATAATGCTCAAAGTCATGCTGTTCGTGTTTTAAGTACAGCCCACCTTCGGACAGATTTTGTTTTTCAGCTTTCTGCTGTAGCTATGGACTTCGACTAAAGCAAAATATTAGTGAACCTTTCTTTCTTTATTTTTTTTTCCGTCATCGATATGGCTGCACCGTTTGACGCCGTAAGTGTAGGAGTCAGTGTATAATAATGCTGATCTGCTGCTGTGAAAGCCAGATGTCAAAGGCAGCGGCACAACAAGGGCAAGAAAGAGCACACGGTTTATTCCTGTCATACCCAACACTGAATCTTGTATTACCTGGCTGAGAGAGTGAAACAGATCATTCTGGCATTTAAATCATTAAATATAACGCGAAAAGAATAAGGCTACAGACATAGGCGTAACTTCTGGGGGGCAAAGGGGGGAATGCTCCCCAATATTTTTTCAACCTGGAAAAGTTTTTGGTTACTGAATTGAATAACGGCAAATAAAAAATATACAGAAAAAATAAAATGAAAAACTTGCGTTTTATGGGAAAACTTTCCCCTCTCTCAAATTTGACTCCTTTTTAAAATAAAGTTCCTAATACCAGTGGTGTCAGTTTTGTCCTGGGGGGGGGGGGGGGGGGGGGGGGAGTGGTCCCATAAAACGCAAGTTTTTCATTTTATTTTTTCTGTATATTTTTTATTTGCCGTTATTCAATTCAGTAACCAAAAACTTTTCCAGGTTGAAAAAATATTGGGGAGCATTCCCCCCTTTGCCCCCCANAGCATCCCCCCCCCCCCCCCCCCCCCAGTGTTTTTATCCAAGTTACGCTTATGGCTACAGACATTGTCCTATCTGAAGCCCATATAAGGAAGTTATTTGTGTATTAGTGAAGTGTACAAGCCTGCTCATGCAGCTTGGAAATTTGTGCATTGATCAGATTTCTGAGGACGTGGACTCATGCAGCCGTTAAGATGGGTGTTAAAAACTGTTGAAGGAACATAGCCTATTGTAGCCCATTGTTTTCTTTTTAACAAGGTGTTTCTACAGTATTACGTGAACCTTTTCTTCTGAAATCCTGAAGCGAAGAGGATGCGTAGGTGTCAGAAGCATAAGTGGCCGTTTCAGGCCTATGCAGAAAGAATGGACTCTGAGCGGAAATCTTCAAAAGATATCCAGATCACAGCCTTCTAGGTTTACATATCTGTGCGTATTCGGGTTTTCTGTCTTATTTTATTTTATTTTTGGGTATCATGTACATATACCTCAGATAAGACTTTTATATTTATCTCTGTACCAAGGCCTTATGCCCATCCCCACCCTTCTTTAATTACTGTCATCAACCCAAAGCTAAAAACACGTTTTTAGGCCGCTGTGTTATTATTTTCCCCATCCCGGTGGTCGCGTGGTCTAAGGCATGATCTGTGGCTGCTCGCTTGCTGGGATTGCGGACATGGATATCTGTGTGTTGTGCGTGTTGCGCGCTGTCAGGTAGAGGTTTCTGCGACTGCGCGATCCGTCGTCAAGAGGAGTCCTACCGAGAATGGTGTGTCTGAGTATGATCTCGAATCTTCAACAGTGAGGAGGTCTAGGCTCGTAGGGCTCTCGAACCATGAAAAAAAATTAATTACTTCACGCCACAAAAAAACCATTCCAAAATTAGCATACTTTTCAATCTTTTTGCGATATGTTATTTCGTTCGTTCTTTCTTTCGTTTCGTAGTCCTTACCTCTTCTTCCTGTTCACAGCAGGTGTCGAGGTTGTTTATTTTCACTTGATCACACTCAGACACACACCACAGTCGGCAGGACTCCTCTGGACGAGGGATCGGACCGTCGCAGAGACCTCTACCAGATAACACAAAGACTGTACAACAGACAAACATCCATGCCCCCGGTGGGATTCGAATCCACGATCCAAGCAAACGCTCGGCCGCAGACCTACGCCATAGACCGCGCGGCCACTGGGATCGGCGGTATGTTAGTTCAAGACCTTAAAATAAATGGCGCTATTGTCGCACCTGATTCACAACTTCGCGCTTTTGCCATGCCTTGTTGCTAATTATGGGAATTACTGCGTCTTTTAGTGTACTCTAATTGTATATCATTTATGCATAGTGTTGTAACATTTGTTAGGATTTTTCCGAAAATGCTAATTGTGGTGTTTTTCGTTTTTAGCAAAGAGAACGGATTAGAAAGGCCGTCGAAGTCGAGAGATTAAGGCAATAGCTTACATGACGGATTTTAGGGATGGGTTTCTGTAAATATGAGAACGGAAATTTTCGAGATTTAAAAGCACAAATTTCTGGACCAGGTGATTAATTATCGTCTCCTCAGGGACGCTTCGGTTAGTGAAGATTTAGGCCTTCCTAAATGTCAGTGCCAGATTTGCTGGTAATTACCAATGTGTCGCAACCTTGCACCCCTACGAAACGTAGGTGACCAGTAGGCACAGAGTAAATTTTGAAAAGACTTTACGTGTTTCTGTACAGTACTGAGAGAACGCCAAATCACGCATTGTCCCGTTAATTAGTTAGTTGATTAGCTACATAGTTTCCCTGTGACATGATTGCAGAAATTGGGAAAATGATTCTAGGAATGCAAGGTCAGTAGGTAGGTTTCCAGACAATATAGACTACATGTATGAGAGTTTTATGGCGTTCACAGCAGTTTGGTTGGAGAATCCGTGCTACTGAGGCATGATTATGAGTCACTGGGTAAGGGATTCCCGACATTTCGGAGGAACGTACATCTCGAACTTCTAAACCCTTTAACCTTTTAAAGTCTAGCGGTAACTTTACATATGACCAGGTTTAACATTAAAAAATTCTACGTGTTGCCCACATTGCGTTTATGCGTTTTGTACGGATCGCAGAACAAACAGCAACTTTTGCCTTATAAAACATTAAGAGACTGGTTTTTATAACCGAAGTGGAGAGTGTTTACAGCGCGGTACGCACTGAGTCCTTATATAAAACAGATACGCTTCGTCTTTAAAGGGTTAATATGATAGAACTAAAATCTTTCGGAAAGGCGGAAAAGGCTTGCCCAGAAACGCATCGTGATGTGTTATAAACGGGTTCTCAACACACATGCAGGGTGCATAACATAAACTTGAGCACAGTAATTTTTAGCAGTTCTGATGCAATGCAACTTGATCCAGTGTATCTCACTAGACGCAGTAAGTGACATGAGGGCATCTCCTGCTTTCCCCACATCACAAGGTCCAGAGTGTTACAGCTGCCGTGCACATACGTAATAGTCTGTACGTAAGTTTATTGCACAGACGTTCGTAGTGAAAATTAAATAAGAATACAAACTGTAATCTTAGTGGTTATTTTTGCATGTGTCTGTTAGGAAAAAATTATATGTTAAAAGTTTTGGACATTCTATTTCATTTACCAGGCCATTAAGAGTAAAATAAATAAGGATATAAATTAATGAAAAATTTAGTGTATGTATAACATTCGCAAATATTTTTAACGTCATGGCTGACTGCTTGATAAAGCTCGGATATATGGAGATCATCAACAACAGCAGTGGCTTTTATTCTAACGCTGAAGACACTGATGAAGCTAAGACGTGTTGAGAACGTTAAGAGATGGCATACAAGTCGCAGGAGATGATGGTGATGATGATGATGATGATGATGATGATGATGATTCCCTACATCTCTCATCACTACTAGAAGAAAGAGATCCCCCCCTACCCTCTACTCAAATCTCCTACCACCTCGCCCGAACACTCGCTTACTGAATAGCAACTAATGAAGCTCCATTATATGATAGTCGGCTGGACGAAAGAGATGAAGCTGAGGGCTGACACAGTAGCCGCGTCTTGTCGCTCTGATGCCAGACACCCTTGCCTTTTCTTTCCTTTTTCTCCTTTAATGTATTACTCATTCTTAGACCGAAGTGGTTTGAGTTCAGTATAGATATAATAGAAGAAACACAGAAAGTAGGTTTTCAGTTGCCTTCTTTATGTTACGTTTCGCAGTAATATGTGAAATAATACTAATGTTGTTTTAGGGGCAACCGAAAGGCTTGGGAAATGCTTTAATTTGTGGCAGCAGTTTTGATAAACATATAAAAAATGACTTGTACTTCGTGACTAATTGGTTCCATTTTAGAGTCTGTGTTGCCGCTAATCTATCGAAGAAGTTCTATGCCATTATGTAATTGTGTCGTAGCTGTGTCTTTTACTCGCCATCTTATTTCCGCGAAGGACCGGATTCAAACACAGGGCGTTCTGGCGTCTGATTTATGGAGGATAAATTGCAATTGGACATGTTTGTCGCACAGTCATTCGGTTTTCTTCAGGCGATCATTATTCCATCAATAATTTATTGGGTTGGGCCGGGGGGGGGGGGTGGATGAAAAATGGCACCATCTGAGACTGCAGTTCCTGGAGACATAATCTCATCCTGCCAAAAAAAAAAAAACTGAAGGTTTAATCACCGTGTTCACAAAAGCGCGCCTTTATAACCCTTCGTTAAACGATTGAATTCAGCCAAGTTTCACGCCCAGTTCTTCCAAGATATTCTTTGATATTACCTTCCCAGTGTGCCTGGCTTTTGCGCTTGGGGGATTAATGCTCTGTTTTTTAGATATCCTCAGTTAGTGAATTCCCAGTTTCGTTTCTCGGCTCGGAGCTCAGCCGTCCTGACTCCTGTTTTTCATGGTTTCCTTCATTCTCCCACTAAACTCCCAGTATGTACCAAACCTAGTATTATCTGAGACTCAAGCATGCAGCGTTTTATAATAGTCACAACTTCCTCTAAAATTGAATCCTCGCTGGCTCTTGACCCAAACTGATGCACACTTTCTCATTTTTTTGTATTTTTTTATACGCCTTGTAATAGATCGAGATATTGCGCCAAATGTCTAATATACTAACCCTTTGAACAGTAATATTGATCTATATTTTATGTAAGGATTCAGTCCGTACCTCACAGAGAACATAATGTGCTTCCATTTTAAAGAACACTTTGTGAATGCTGATAGTGAAATGGCTGCTGCTTGCTCTACGTCTTTAAACAAAATTGGTAACATAGGATGGAGGAATAAAGAACAAGTAACGAGAAAAGGGAGGCACAAAGAAAGAGATACACAGAAATTAAGCATATATATGCTTAATATATATATTAAGCATATATATAGTGTATGAGGTATTAAGCATATATATAATATATGCTTATATATGTGTATATATATATATATTCAAGCGTGTCACCACACTCTATATGTACCCATTTTCTTAGACGATGATGGTAAAATGTCTTTACTGTTTGGTTGGCAATACGCATGGATTGTTTTTGAGACAGACAGCTTTGTATATTTTTAGGATCCCTGTTGTAGAATACAGAAGATGAAATTACGAAGTGTTAGAACAACACTGTTAATATTTACATGTCGTACATCTCCTTACAGTAAATTTTACATACATCGTGTTATTTTGGCCTCTACTCTTTTAATTACATTTCTTTAAAGAAGGCCTCATCTACTGTAACATTAATTGCGTTCTCTCTAAATGTGATATGTATGTCCCTTATGAGGCTAACTACAGTGTTAATTATTTCTGTTTTCATGAAATCAAGTTCCTGTTTTATTCTATTGAATTAATATTACGGAGTAAAGCCAGCTGAAGTTTCTGGCCAACAGTATAGGTGACAGTGTGCTGAAATTCAGACACGTAGACGCAGCTAAAGTGATACCACGAACCCACGTTTTCTTATAAAATATGGAATGTACTAACATTACCTTATGTCATAAGCATTATCTATTTTTGACATCATGCAGAGCTTTTGCAAATTATAGGGTGCAGTTACTATGCAGCTACAACAAAATTTTAGCGTTTCTAAAACAAAGGATAATTCGAGTTAGGTATTGGAATGTTAAAAGTATTCTAATTATGCCTGTTGTTTTGTGTGGCTGTAAAACGTTTTCTTTCACGTTGAGGGAGGAACATAAGCCGACAGTTTTGGAGAATAGGGTGCTGGGGAAAACATTTGGGCGTAACACAAAACAGATAACAGGGAGTATGGAAGTCTACTTAAAGAGGAAGTTTATGATCTCTCCTCTTCACCAAATATATATCGGATGATCAAATCTACGAGAATGAAATGGACCGGGCAGGTAGCGCTTATGGGGAGGGGGTAGATGCACACAGGATTTTGATGTGGAAACCTGAAGGAAAGAAACCACTTGGAAGACCAAGGCGTAGATGGGAAGATAATATCAAAATTGACCCTCAAGGAGTAGGGTGGGAGCATGGACTGTATTGATTTGGCTCAGAATAGGGGTAGGTGGCATGTCTTGTGAATGGGGTTATAAACCTCCGAATTTCTTAAAATGCGGGGAATTTCTTGAGTAGTTTAGCATCTGTTAGATTCTCAAGAGTGACTCTGCTCCATGGTGCGGGTTGGTTACCTGAAAAGGTGAGAATTTTTTAATTTCTTTCATTGTCCGTGTATTGTTTCACTATTTATTAAAATCCAACTAAATATTTTTGTTATATAATGTTGATACAATAACGGTTGTTGCGCTTACAGGGTAAAAAAAAGCCTACTGTTTTCCAATTGGAATTTCATTAATAGCATACTGGAGTGCCAGGAGTGACTGAAGGATAACATTTGGTTGTGTCTTGGGAAAATGTTTTAGATGGAAATTGTTCCGAATATTGTCGTTTGTGGTGTTGGTGGAGTTGAACCCTCTGCTTCAGCAACCACAGTACTAGTTAGGCCATCTTTTTTCTTCATTCGAACATTCCAAAGTAATTTAGTCATTCGCTGTTCCCGCCTCATACGTTCAGCAAACAGGTAAGCGCCAATTTCCGGTTGTCGTAGGTTGCAGGTTTAGTACCACCCTGGTGTGTGTCCTTGGGCCCTTCGCCCCAGCCCACATACCGCCCATAACTCACAGGCAAAAAAAATCGAAGCGGCAGCAGGTAGGATTTTTCACACGGGACACGGTCCCAGCAAAGAGAGACACACTGGCAACATGAAACCAAGGCTGGGAACCCTCCAAAGTTCTTCTCCGCCAACCGCTTTTTTTTTCAATGAACCTGGGTTTTGTTATGCTCCTTCACATCTTTTGGGATGGGTCTAGTTGAGGGGATGAGTGTGGTAATTTATTTCGCTGCATTCCACGAAACTATTTCAGAGGTTTCGGAAGGACACCTGGGTTGCTTTAAAATCACCCACACTCCCCTTCTTAGTTCTCATAAAAGGTAGGATAAAAATGTAAACAAGTGCCCAGGTTGGTAGACTGCCTTGCGCCTATGACGTCGTCCCAGTTTCCAACCCCCAACTCATGCTGCTTTACTTTTACTAAAGACTCTTTCACCCTCAGCACAACCCCAATTTATTATAACAACCCTATGACTTGTGCCTCTTCATATCCTGTTATATACTTTCTTAAATCTAAGTGTAAACGACTCAATATTTCATTTGGAAACTTGCGGCTTATATAAATGTTCGCCGACACTGTGCCGTAAAGGGTCATAGAATTTCTCTAGCAGGGGTTTTAACGCCACAAACCGGAATTTCTGGGGCGTTGTGTAAATCAGTTAATCAACTAGCGTGTCGATGCCATGTCGATTTATTTTATAACTAGTGGAATATTTATATAATTTACAAATAGTATTGAATTACCAAACTGTTCTTCCCGACGCGTCCAGACTGGCCCTAGGGCCCGCCCAGCCTCTTCTTCGATGGACTCTGGGGCTTATTTCCCTGAGAGTAAAGCGCCAGCGGAGCTAAGGTAACCATGCACGTCCATGTTTTGCCGAGATGTAAAATAGGTGGAGATATACTTCCATTCTTCCTTATGCCTTTGTGCCTTGTACAGGGACGACTTCATTTTCCACTAAGTGTTTACTGAAAATTGTTACTGGATGCTGTTTACGTCCAACACATTAATAACTAAAACTCTGTTTATCTTCAGGGTCGTAAACAGTTTACAAAATCCAGGTTCGTGCCTGAGACCTCCTACCCAGTGGGTAAGGGAGCGTAAAACTCATGACTCGCTAAACACGTGTTATTTTGTGTATAGAACGCAATATCAATGCACACTTTTTGAGTTTGCCTAGGGTTGTGCTTTAACATGTTGCAAAATACTGTGTGTAAATTATGCTGCACTAAAGTGACCGTATTATTTTTTTGATAGTATTGTATCTTTTGCAACGTTCCCTATAATTTTTTTTTGACAGCTGCGCGGACCTGTTACTGCTCTGAGCAGAAAATTTTTACACGACCTGACGACTGCGCGGCACTTTAAAAGTTTTCTGTTATAAGCATAATAAGAATAGTTACAATGAAAATTGAAAAATTCCAGTTGCGCGGCAACAGTTCAATGTGCGCGGGAGCATTTCAGTTACGGCGCGGCCGCGTTCATGCGCAGCTTAGAGGTAACATTGATCTTCGGATGCATTACCAATACATATAATGTTGCAGGGTGGATGGGGACCTATATCGTATGGGTTAAAGAAGGCCAGAGCATTTCAGGTTGTGGGATACGAAATTCCTGGGCTTATCTCCAGCATAGTGAGCACCGTTTAGCGTGGATCTGTACAGAGGAACTGTTTTGCTTTTGATTGGTGTGCTTAACACTTGCAGCCGTCAAGTTTCCTGACCGGAGCGGAGTCCTAATTCACAGGTGACAGGCTGCTAGGCTAGTTAAGAATGTTTGAGCGTTGCACGTGAACCGAAGACTTATTACTATTTTTATTATATCCCGCCAAGGAAGCCTATCCTAAGCCAGTTGAATCAGCTACGTGTTGTCTGAATTTGTAAACGTAGCTAAGATTTTCATCGTTACGTTGCTAATTACTGACAGCCAACTATATTAACTTGTTTTAATTTTTTAAACATGTAGTTGTCTGTACTTCGTAGTCGATGTTTTTCGAAAATTTCATGTAATAAAACTCAATTTCGTGAATGAATTCTCTTTAGAGAAACATCTGAAAACAGAAGATTTGAGGTTATTAAAAATATTTAAAATAGAAGTGTGTCGAGGCAGTCTAGTCTGAGCTACTGGCAGCGCTATTAAACAAAACATAAAATAAACAAATTAATAAATATCTTACATGTCTAGAAAAAAGCACTGTTTTCAGTATGAAGCTGTAAATTTGTTAACATGGTCGTATGATGTAAACAAATTTAGTGACTTAAAATCTTATTTTTGAGTAAGGTAATTAAATCAAAAACTTGTTAACGTGCTGTTTACCAGATACATCGTTTCATACAATTTTTTATCCGAAGGTTGTTGTAGCTCACGGTAAGGTAAAAGGTAACTTTGTCCGTGTCCACGGTATGAAGGCGTATCATGGGCAGTAGACCATATCTCCACTCATTCTTAACCTCTGAGATAGGTGGAGGTGAGTGGTCAACATCAAGCCCAGGCCACTTTACCCTAGGGAAAGAACTGCGGTACTGACTGGGTGGGCCTCAGTGCCGGTCTAGACGTTTTGTACGAGAGAAGAATATTTTCCCCTCCTGGGATTCGAATCCCGGACCATCCAGAATGTAGCCTGGTCGCTATACATACTATGGAGAGATATTGTATTAACACTGTGACCCTTTCGCCTCAGATCGCGAAATAAACTGGCCTGGGGCGCAAGGCATCTGTATTTTTCTTTTTTTTCAAATTCTGAAGCGATGTCAACCACGTGATTAGAACGAGAAAAATGTATAACTGTAAAATTGCAGTTCTTTTTCAAAGTACGTGTGGTTCACAATGTGTTGTTGAATTTGGTGACGAGTTCAGCAAGCTGGTAAGATTCCACCAGCAGAACTCACAACAATAGCGACGCAGGGGGTCTTTCCTGCAGGTCGGTCGTCCGTATCCTGACAAGAGCTTCTGTTCGCTCACCTTCTCTGCTTGGTTACATTCAGAGCAGCGTTGCCAATATTATAAAAACATTTGAATTAACGTAATAGGAATGTCAGGTTTTTGGTCTAATCGGAACTAACAAGACATTCTGAGAACAGCTCATTTTATCAACTTCTTTGGAAATTTTTAGTCTCACGTATGTGAGATTTGCAGGCACTATCTAGAGACGAAAGGTAAAAGCCCAATATTATTTTATTGATTCTCCGATTAACACAACGCTATAAATGATTGTGTCTTCATTTATTAATCACATTCACTACGACATGTTTCGGCCGGTAATTACGGTCATCATCGGGTAGTTCTACAATTACATAAGAGGGAAGAACTGAGGTAGAGGCCTCCCCTTTACAATTGTAACACAAGTTTATAATTTGTTGTTATACCAAATAATGGAATAATGAAATTTATATCAATAAAATTGTTGAAATAAACTGGTTGCAGTAACAAATAAATGTGAGTAATGGAAAAAGTCTATGTGACCACCCTTCGAACGCAGTCATACATGTAGGCCTATCTTATATATGTAAATAAGTATCTCGTTTTAATTTTATACCTACAGCTAGAGCCATTGCCTGTATTAAAAACGCAAAGTGATGGTTCAACTTAATATTTTATAAATCCTTGTTATTTGTCGTGATTACACCCGTTTATAGCTTTTAATATGGAACAGTATTTGTAAGTATTCTTATGATGTATCTGAATGGAAATTTTTATTTCACCACCCCAGTAACACAGTAATTATTGTCATCGATTTGACTCACGAAATCCTTCTTAAGAGTCTATCGTGTTGTCAGCTAGTCAAGGAATTTCCGATAATTCGAAAATACGTTACCAAGTTTGGAACAACTCCAACGCATGCATTATTATCAAATTTCAAATTCAATTGAGACTTAACGTTTCTCATACTCCCAATCTTGAATTACTTACCCCCGATTTTGTGGATAACATTTATGAAGAATAAGAAGAATGTAACAGAGTTAATTTTCTAATGTTCATTCAAGCACAAAACACCTCTACTTGGAAGCATCCAGACCGGTTCTGCGCGCCACACAACCTCCCCTTCAAGAGGTACCGGGGATTCTTTCTCCGGGGGTGAAGAACCCTGGACGTCACACTGACCACTCCTTCCTCTCTACTGCCGAGGCTAGGAATGTTGGGAGTTACCCTTGTCGTCGAATATACTGGTAGTGCATGGCGTGCATAGAGACAACTTTAGCTTTTACTCAGTCATTAAAATCCCTTTCGTCTCTGAGTGGTACCATGTACAAGGAAAGGTAAAGTTGCCCCTTTCCACACCATGCACGCATATGGATGACTGGTGGTAAAGTTACACTCATTCTTCATCTTGGCATGAGATGGGGTGAGTGCTTGGCTTAACGCCCGCAGTAGTCATTCAGTGTGAAGCTGGGTGGGTCCCAGTGAATATCTTGGCTTTGAGGAAGAAGAACATTTCTTGCCTTTACCGGGAGACTATTACTATATATAGACTTAACAGAAGCCTATTATTCTTATTATTGTTGAGTTTTCTTTATACCTAAGACAGCCAGAATTGATATTATGCCAATTATATGTAGTAGACATCACTTGTTAAAATTAACTGAGTGGGAATTAGACAGTGACAAATTTATTTCACATTGCAATTCAAGTAGCCTTCTTATAAACAATCCTATTAAATGCCTCAATTTGGCTGTAGCATCATGTGGGTCTCAAGCATTATCATCCTGACGTGACTGAATGTTGGCTACATTACGTTTGTACCTTTCCATCTTCTTCGATTGTTACCAGCCAGTGCAATGCAGTGTATGCTGTCCACGTTTATAATCAGGGAGAATGTATTTGAAAGTAATTTATAGAGGAAGCACTATAGAATCCTGAAATGTGGACAGTTTTGTTTAGCAGACAGGAAAGTTTTCTATGGAGAGATAAACAGATTACATTGTGATATTCCGGTTCAGTATACACCTTGGTAACTCAACCACTGGATTCAGCGTAAATAAGTGTGAAAAATGGAGCAGCATTGCCCACAAGGTTGTGTAATTCTGCATCGACACTTCAGAGTGCATGCGGTGTTCAGTATCCTTTCTACTATCCTACCTACTACACTTGCTGAAATAGGCCTGCATCGGAGAAATAGTATTAGAAATAGCGTGGGAATACACGGGCCAGGCAGACACTTGTAGGCTAGTTCACGTCCAGTAAATAGACTACAGGTCTGCTCTGTGTGCATGGATTATAATGTATAAGAGACAACTGCGCGTGTTAATTCTGTGCAGGGATTACAAAGAGAATGTTGCCGGATCAGATCGGGTGTTCATATTACGAACTTGCAGATGAATCAGATTTTGTTTGAGCGGGGATGGAGAGAATTTTCAGCGCCTGACTAGTATTGCAAATTTCTCTGGGCCTAGAAACCACCAACCCACCCTGCAGTTCTCAAGGCAGTATTAATACCTTTGAAGTCTTCTTGGATGTTGCGCCATATCGTTTGATAAATATTATCAGGTTTTCGAAGCTCCAGTAGCTCCTTATCTTTTGACATGGCGTAACCGCCGTGAAGACTTGAATCATCAAGTGACTAACATTTAAGTTACTGTAGGTCAGACGTGCACAGGTTTTCCAGCCTAGGAGTCACCTTAAAATTCTAAACGCCAGAAGCGTGGCATGAAGCAAGTTCCGTGGTGAAGACACGTAAGTATTAGGCGCCACCGTGCAAAATTCAGTCGCCACTGTGAGCTGGCGCGTGGGCTTTTTGCACCCCTCCTGCAGGTGTCACTGACTTTCGTATTAAATATATATCCCTGTTGATAGATTCCTTCTCAGCCATTGGGCCAACTGATCATTTCCATCTACTGGATCCAGCTGAGTAGGTACCTGCCCATCTTCTAATCTAATGGAGGAAACGGAGACAGGGTTGCACCCAAGGCGCAGGGGCTACCGGGCTGCAGCATCCCCCAAATCGAAGTTTGAAAAACGCATATTTTGTAGACACGATAATATTAAATGCTTTACATGATTTACCCTTCAGCCTATATCAGCCACTGAAATCGGCTGGTGGCCAGTAGGCTTACCTAATAATTTTATAAAATAAAATAAAAAACAAGAAGAGTAGGCATTGTCATTTAAATTAGGCAAGAAAGTCGTGGAATATTTAACTGTATTTGTATGTATGTAAATGCAGTTGCAAAGAAAATTATGTTACAGTTTTAATTACATTATTTGTATAACATAATTTTTAAAATGAAACATAAACTATATAACCTCACTGTCGGCCCCCAACTCCTCCCCGGTGAATAATTTTGAGTGTGCGCATCTGAAAGGAAACAATTTCGGCAACTTTGTGCCCAGTTTTATATTTTTAAACATGGGATAGCGGACATAGTCCAAAAACTAAGTGGGTTTAACGGAAGGTATGTTGTGTCTTCCTCATAACCACATAGACTCTTATGAAATCTTTTGTAACCAATGTGCAGGCGGCACAGAGCAAAGGCAAATAATTCTCCTTGGTGAGTAACTTTCAGTGTACATCTGACACAAGGCAGCGAAAAGGTACACCATGATAACAGAATTTACGACTGCCTTGTAACTGTAAACCAGCCTCTTGAAGTAAATGATTTGTGTGCCGCTGATTGGGAAGGCCAGATAACAAAATATGTATGATGTGGCAACCCGGGGCCACTTGCTACCAATAGTTACCGGCCAAGGGACCAGCTCACAGCGGCTGTCAATCAAGCTGCGGGCTTCCCGCGGATAGAAACAGGCAATGAGGTATCAAGTTGAAAGCTTTACACGTGAACGGCTGCTCTCCATCTCCTTGGTCAAAATAATGACAACCAAGCGAGATTTGATGCTGTCACGGTACTACTGGTGAAGATCCAGTCTGTTCGGATATGACGCCTATGTATTAGTGTATAGGTGCAAAAGTTTCGGGAAAATGAATTCGTCCATCTTCAGGGTAGCCCGACGTTGAAACCTATATACCAATGTACACAGTGTCACATCCCAGAAAACTGTAATCATCAGTGTCAATTATGGTAGACCCAAGAATTTCACTGTGTTGTTAATTATTATATTTCTTGGATATGTATTTTGATTTACTGGTCTTATAAAAATTGAACTATTCTTGTGCCTGAAAATTTAACATGTAGGAGATTAGTAACTGTCTCAGGCTTGAGATTATTACCTTGCATGTTGCGACACCGGATAGTTTTGAAGGGTGGTCCCAATATTTTGAGGGAATGTGTCTCCTGTACATTCAATATTGAAACTATAGGGTGGGAATTTGTCCATGTTATATGGGCAGGGCAGCAAGGTGATTTATTTAAGGACACTTTTTTCAAGTTGCAAATATTATCGGACTCAGAATGGCAGGCTAATTTGCTACTGAGCAGTTGGTGGTGCGTGGGGCGAAGCAACTGTGGCTTGCTATAAGGCACTACCACTGATATTTCGGAACTTAATGACGAAAACCACGAAGATCCTAGTAAAGATAACCGGTTTCTGGGACGAATTTCGAAACTTGGAATTTCCAAGTACAAAGCAGAGTTTCTGATTACCGGAAGGCTAGGTTGACGTCTAGAATGGGCAAGTAACAACACGCACGTTTGCATATGGAAATCATCTATTTCGAATTTTGTCCAGGGATTTTACTAACCTTATTTAAACCTTCTTATACACCTTTCTTGACGTTCAAAATTTAGCCTCGTCTTTCGTTAAATTTGTTCCAACGTTTCGGCCTATATTGCAGTCTCCATCATCAGGGCCCCAGCGTTAAACTTGGAGCAATAATTTCTTCCCGTTGGAGACCACCACTCTCCGCTCCCCGAATTTAATTCCCTTAAGATACCCGGGTTTATATTTATCTGTTCGTACTTTACACCTTGTTATTCTCGCTGCAGAAGAGTTGCAATGCCCGCCGACACGTTGGAGCAATTTCAAAACACGACGCTAAGTTCCGAAGGTCGAAGTGACATGTTAGGCCGTCGTTGCAGGGCATCGTGAAGGATTACGCGTGAAATCGTGGAACAGGTAAATAAAAGAAAATCTGAAATACCGCTAAAATTTCCAAATATTCCTGAATATGCGGCCGGAATTTTTGTCCAGCAATTGGCGATACTGGAGTAATATCAGTGAGCTACCAACTGCCGCTTTGTTTTCTGGCCTTTAAACGTTTTCACAGGGAAGGGATCATAGGGATATGAAAAATTATTTTAAGATTTCCTCCGTGGAAGAAAAGTTGGCAAAACTGTATTCGAAACGGCTGCTTAAGCAAAACTCTGAGCTCTTTTTGGGTCTTCATGAGATTCAGGTCTTATGGGTTGTAACACAGTGCAGACTGGTAGATACTTAACAACGACTCCAATACGCGTGCTGCCTCTGTCCTCTGAATTTAAGTGTCTTGTACCTCGAAAATGGAGGTCGCATATTGCCCCGAAACGTTGGCGAGTAAACATCATGCATACTTGTTCAATGACACAACATATGCTATTATGTGAATTACTGACTTCCTTTCCGCCCTCATGTCCACTACAGTTTCATACGACAGGCTACACGTACTGTCCATACGACTCATATTGAGATTTCCCCAAGTTATCTTCCATTTCTGCCCCTCTTAGCTTGTTTAACGACGAGGTAAAATTCTCGGATAATAGAGAGTTGGTTTATGGGATGATTGATGAATAGTGACTTTGAAAACTTGTGAAAGAATTCGGTCGTGGCATAATTTAGCGTACTAGCCTGGAGTTAGCATGGAGGAACTGAAAAAATTTACGACAAATCATATTATTATTATTATTATTATTATGTGATGGATTTTGAGTTTATGAGGGTTTGTCGGTTGAAACTCAAGCTGCAGACAATATGAATGCACACACCCGACGTCTTACTGAAAAATACGAACAACAAAAGGAAATGTTAGATGTTGGAGCGCTCCTGTAATTTAACGTAGGTTTTTGCTGTGGGGGATAAGTGAGGTACTCAGCAGGAGGTGATGCTTTATACTGCATCATGCAAGGTACAGATATCGAATTTCAGCGTGTAATGACATCCTCACTGAGGGCTTGACCGACCATCTGTTTCCCATACGATTTTATCCAACTGTTCGTAAGGAAAATGAACGCAGAAAACTCTGAGGATGTTTGAAACTGTAGAAGGTGGTGAACGACCTCTCTGCTTACACCTAAATCCGTGAATCGGGCTAGGTAGACAATATTGTACGGAATTTTGGGGCATGCGAGGAATTGTGGGTCCGATTCTGTTGGATATATTGCGTTGGGCTAATTCTAGGAATATGCATTAAATGAATTTCTGCCCCCAGAGCAGCTTAATCCATTGGACACAATAGATAACTGCTGGTGATTTTTTTACCTGATGACAACAACATGGCTAGATACCGAAAGCATATTTTTGTACGTAAAGAAGGCGTTAAAAAAGTCCAGTGCACGTATCAATTATAGATTATTTATTGTCGACGTTTAATAGTGTATTCAACAGTATGCTGGAAAACCAAGAAAGCGTGGGTCAGTTCCCTAGGGAAGCAAGAGATGTGTCTACGTTGCAACAGATCCAGGCGGGTTCACGTGCCCAAACAGCTTCCTGTTTAGCGTGTGATGGGGGCGCTTTTCCCGGGGTTAATGCGGCATGTATGTTAAAGTGACCCACTCACCTCCATTTAATACAGAGGTTAATAGTCGGTGGAGCTATAACTCCAGCCTTCCACATGCCTTCATGCGGCGCACAGAGACATTGCCTTTACTCTTTACGTTCAGCTTTCGTACCGCAGAATGACAGGCACTGCGTTCCTCCTAAATGTGTAACAGAAAACAGCTAAGGTACTAGAATGACCTGCAGAGTGTGTACATTCATATTCTTACTAAATAGCCTGTTTAACATATACAGTTTTATTACAACACTGAATGCGTGAATGGCCTTTCCTTTCGTTTCGTTTTATTTTTGCTTTCTTACTTGCCTTTGGACTCCACTTACTTATCTCGAAAACTTTATTTTTTTAGCCTATGGACCTCTCCTATGAGCCTTTTTTAATTTTATATACTGCTGCAAAATAACAAAGTAGCAATACAAAATGCAATTCGCGTACTTTGTCTTGCGTTTACAAACGTTTGTTGTTACTTGTATGTCCGCAAAAGCATTATGATAGTGTCTTTGAAGTAGGTATTTCCTCTATATTGCCAGAAATTCATGACAATTAAGGTAATTAACATCACTAACTTTATATCTTATTACGCTTTTGCCGGGGTCTCGGCCTTTGGATATAATTGCTTGAGACGCCTGCAGAGACGTGAGTGTGATTTAACGTGAAGGTTTTGAAGCAGCACATTTATAGCAGCGTATCTATATACGTGTGGATAGAGGTATCTGAGGCCAGTATGGTGTATGTAATGACATCCTTTGTAACTCGACCTAAACAGCACTTAATATTAAATAGTGAGCTGCAAAGACGTAAAATTTTGTTGTCGTGATCATTTACTATTGCATCATTTATGTAGGCGGATGAGGAAAACCAGGATAAACCTCAAAATGTTCAGGTTTACTGTCCAGGTTTGAATCTGGTACCTGGCAAATACAATTCTGAAACGTTAACGTTTGAACCAAAATTTTCGGCAAGTTAATTTGTGATTATCGAGATTTTCAGAATACTGTTGTAACGTATTATTTAACCACTTAATATTTAAACTGAAGTTTGCACTCTATAAGGGCTAAGAACAACATGAAACTACTTTTTTCCCTTTCTTTGCACCAAATAATTAATATTTGCCCAATGAAATATGACCGTCTGTCGACATAATTTGCTTCGTTTTCTTTTCGGCGTCTTATGTCTGAAGCTGTTTACACATATAATAGTTGTAATACGTTTGATGATGTTGATTAATGAATAAAACATGATACTGATCGAACTAAGCCAAGTCGTGACTTCAGCGAAAGTGTGCTGGGCATAAGAACGTGCTGTTCAAAACTACAGGAAACACCACATACGCAACCTTTTCAACGAGGGGTTAGAGAATTGAGTGCAAAACGTGAATATCATTTGGCAGTGATGAAAGGTTTTAACGGGCTGCAGTGTGTAATTACATGAACCAGTGGCGTATCTTGGTTATTGGTGGGCTCCTGTGTACCAACAAAGATTGTCCTTCCATAAACCGCATGTTTTTGATACATACTATAAAAATAAGCTAATTTGGTAGTGGAGTTCCTTAAGTTTTTGATACCGTTCATACAAATGAGATTATTTTATTATGTTTAATGCAAATACAGGCGAGCGCTCAGTCCATACGGTTGCGGTTGAAGTGGATTAAATCATCGAAATTATCATATCCGGTAAGATTTATATGGAAAATTGCCTAAATAAAACATGTAAGCGTATCCACATATAAATTACTTTACTGACAGGGAACTGCAGGCAATGATCATTTATAACAAGTGAATTTGTAAAATGGTCAAACAATACAGAATCAAAGTGAGCGATGCTGTAGAAAATCAGAGATGTCGCGACATTTAAAAGAAAAAATAAGAGATAAATCTGCAATAAATTACGCCTCAGTAGTGCGGGGCTGGGTTCATTGCACCGCAGCACGTATGAAGAATACGCCACTGACTTAAACCCAAGTATGTTGCTGTTCATGTGTGTAACATGTAGCAACGTAAGGATGGTGAAAGGATTTCCCCGTAATTATTTTAATTAATGGTTCCTTAGTGCACGCACTTCTTAATGTTCAAAGAGTAACGCTTAAGCATATAATGCTACAAGAAACTGGATTACTTTCATTGGGTTGCACTACTTTAAGGGCAGCTGTCAACGTGTTTCGAACAAGTGTGAACGTTTCGTCCCTGAATGTAGGAAAATACTGCGCGACATTAACGGACACTAATTAAGTGCAGAGATTGACGCATATTTACGAGTCTCTATTTTCGTCTGCCCCTTGATGTCTGAAGCTGTAATCGAAGTTACCTTGTAACTGGGTTTCTGTCAGTCAGTGTAGCTTGATGTCGAAACCCTTTACGGATTCATGACCAGGAGTTTGTGTGTTTTGACTTCAGCAATTCTGTCGTCATGAGGCGTGCCCACCGAGGACGGGACTGGTACGCCATTCATCAAATCTCTGTCTATCGATATAGACAGTATTTACAAATGGTGTAATAATCGATTATAAATATGATAGAGGACTCTTATCAGTCCAAGTTTTGTGTAGTTTATTCTGTCTTAACTTAATTACTTGAAATGTATAAGTTTATAAATTTTACTTAAAAATTTAGTTTTTACTTGACAGAGGACAGACGGCTTGTCCTTTACGAAAACCAACCAACCGACGTTTTTGGGGAGTACCGTGCTTATCGTAAGCATCATAAAAATACGATAGTACACTATGTGACAAAATACGAAATTTATTAGTCTTGGAGCAGTTAGTATATGTAATTATCATTAAACTTTCAACATTTAAGCACTAAATTCATCCAGATAAGTGTGAAAAGATGAAAATACTGATTGGGATAATATTTAAACAGTTAAAGGGTGGAGTTGTTCACATGCATGCCATAAAGGCGTATATGGGGAAGCAGAAATATAACTCCACCCATTCTTAACTTCGGCACTAGATGGAAGTTAATGGTCAGCTTCATCCACCGGCCACGTTACCCAGAGGAAAGAAATCCTTGTAGCCATTGAATGGAAGTCTTGCTGGGCTCCAGACGCCGTCTGAAAGTCTTGGGAGAATAAGTAAATCCCTTGCCTTCACCAGGAATCGAAATCTGGGTCGTCCAGTCCATAAAAAATAATTGGCGAAATAAATTTACAAACCATATATTTAATAAATTTACGGTTGAATAACAGTAGGCCTAATTATGGAGTCTGAATGCAGAATACAGCTATCATTAAAGCTTGGAAAAAATGTAAAATTTAAATTACTAAGGCTCTGATAGAATAATTCCAATATTCGGCGTCACTAAACAGACTCCGCCAATGGATACGATCGTGAACTGGTTAACTCGTCTCTCAAAATCTTAAGATTTATGTAGATTTTATCTCTTTATCTCTTTTGTGGTCTTTAAAATGGAAGTTT
Organism: Coptotermes formosanus; assembly: GCA_013340265.1. Classification (NCBI taxonomy): domain Eukaryota; kingdom Metazoa; phylum Arthropoda; class Insecta; order Blattodea; family Rhinotermitidae; genus Coptotermes; species Coptotermes formosanus. The sequence continues at coordinate 330,768 of BLKM01012995.1, read as the reverse complement.
CCAAACTGTGATCTCCATCAAATTGCTATTGGCATCACGCACTTCTGTATTCTAACCATACGCAAAATCTGTCGCTGTATAACGTTAATGCATTGTGTTTAAATTCTGGGGAAGCTTGTCGATCACTTGCACACATTCTTGAATTAAATTTTCCGTGGTGTTACTCCGTTCTTCTGTGCAGATTGAGATAAGCGGTCTAAAGTAAAATAGACGTACGCCATACTTTAGTTCAGTTTTCTTTCTTTCCGTTATTCAGGATCATCTTTGTGTCTTACTGTATAATAACTCTTGATAAATTTCGCATTGAGAATATTGGATTAAGTGATAATGCGATTGACTTATATTCAAGAAGTACTCCGTTTTTATCTCGGTTGAACAATCGATTATCTTGACTTCACCTCTTCTTAAATTTCATAATTTCTCACACGGAAAAAATAGGTAGAAACTTCAGTTGTTCTGATCGGAAAACCTGGAAGAACTGGGCTATTTTTAAGACATCGGCGTAGGTAGGGGAACATACTAAGATTGACCTTAAGGTAACAGTGGGTCTGGAAAGCATTCTTCTGGATCAGAGTACGTACCTGCAGTGCGCACTTAAATACACGAAAATAAATTTTCATTTGGAATAAAACACAAGAAATGAGAAATTTGGTTAAGTGAGCAACTTTAAATTCCAAAGGCAGTCCAGCCCCACGTAGCTAAGGAGTCCAGTTAGTTGGCCTGCCTTTAATTTGGTCGTAACGATTTGCTGCCTGGCCCGTTTAAGGTATCCAGATATCTTATTCTACGCTACGTGATCTCTGTAATTTGTACGGTGTCGGTAAATACGCTAGGAACGTTACGGTACGTGAAAAGATACGCTGTTACGTCGGTTGACTGTTTTAGCATGAGACCTGTGTAACAAACGTAGACGGTGCAGTGGACACAGCAAGCTGGAACCAATCGCTAATTACCCGTCATTATCTCGGCCGGAAACAAATGGGCCTCGATATTTCGTGACGCGTTACGTCATGTTACAGCCTGTCACGCTCCAACATTAATAATTTTCCTCCCTTTTCAGCCGATTTTCGATTGCTCGGATGTATAGTGTAATTTATCATAACTTGCTTGTGTATATATACAGCGAGACTAATTTTAAAATTTAAAGCAGGGTAAACATACTATTGACGCATTTCATATCTACTCATATTGCAGTTTTAATATTGCTGTTGATTTTTATGGTATTGATCGGTGAAATGTATCTTATCTAAATCATCGAAATAAGTTATGGTTCATGTATCTGACACTTTATCAAATGGCTACTAGTCTTTGGCAAGCTGATAATTCGATAATGATTGACGTAAGCAAATGCTGCTTTGTATCTGAAAACAGAACTGTATCTTTCCGTGACACTTAACCGTGCGGTAGTTCATAGGTTGTAAAATGAAATGTACGGGCGTTGTAATAATAAATGAATCTATCATTCCCCTGAAGCCACAGAGAACGTCTACCAGAACTCACACTGAGGGTGTCTGTTCCTCGGCAACGTTCAGTGCCTGTGTTCAGACAGAAAGAGAGAGAACCAGACTATTCAAATGGACTCGCACAATGTTGACTTATGGATTAATTTAATGAAAGTAGGACGGAATCAAAAATTTTCGGATCTGATTAGCGGCTCACGTTTCTAACTCTTATTCTTCCCTTTTATTCATCACCAAAATAATTTCACATCTTTTTTCTTGTTTCTAAATGGCCTACTTCTATTGCGCGTTTTGTATAAGGATATTTATTAGTAATTCTTAAATTAAGAATTTTCCTGTTTTTAATTTATTTCTGTTTGTTCTCTTCCCTTCCTTAATTCTTTCATTTTACCCGTCGTTCTTTCTCCTGTCACATGTTTCTTTCGTCCTTTCTCTCCCTCTCTGCGTCTACTCTTGTACAATCCACAACATTTACCCTTTCACCTCAGAATGTACTGTACGAAAAAGTGTAATTGATTGTTTTTAGACTTCAATGCCAATCCGACAGGTCAAGTGCAAGACTAACGCTCTGACAGCGCTTTCCAGTTATTCATGTAATTGGAACTAAATGTACTTGCAGTTAACAAAATTATAATGTGTTTTATTTTGTTTAATTTTTCTTTGTTGTAAAACTTCTTAGGACATCAAACACATAATTGAATGGACAAACTGCACTTCAGTCTAATATTAAGGTGTTACGAACAATAGCTACTGTGCCTTAAACTGTTCGTGTAATAGAAGTTTGTTATCTCCTGAACGTCCCTCTCTGCAAATTAGGACGCTTGTACTGCCGTTTCTGAGGACTCATCTGCTGCCAGCGTCAGGATAGACGATATTGATAGGAACAGGTTTCTCTGAAACGTCGGTATTTACTCATTAATTCATCCACTCACTCATCCCCTGGTATTTCGGTCCGAGTAGGGCTTTAGCCTCTTTGAAAATCGCAGCCCACGACTCCCTCACAGAAACTTTCAGAATCCCTGTTCTGAGTCCCATATACCTGAAACGTCGGTACACAGAGGGTCACACACCAAGAGACAGCCGTTCTCAAGGTCACACCCGGGAAAACCTTAAATCTCGCACAGTTATGTTGATGTCAATATTGCGCCGGTTTCCAGCGCCGTATTTCGCTACCAGTTTTGACGTGGTTGCACATTTTATTCCTGACGTGCTTATTCTGGTGCATGGAGTTAGGAAAGGCTTTCAGCGCCTTCTTTTACGACACTACCAAAAGGTGAGGATTTTACAGTATCCAATAAAATGAAGTTGGACATTTTCAGCTGTTGGAAATTTCCGTGAAAATGTTGAAGACCCGGCAGCGATGACCTCGAGAATGTGGGACGTAAAAGAGAAGTTCATAAAACGATCGAGGTCAGGTTACGGACCTTGGCAATGCAGTAGTTTGATGTGAATGTACGGCACGCACCGTGTCTGTGCTATTTCCATAATTACTCTGCACGCTTACACAGCATTTAACTGACAAATGTCTGAGTTACGAATTCAGCTCGCTTCTTTCTGTTACGTTGTTGATGGTACTGAAGTGTGGCATTCAGAATGGAACAAAGAAACGTTTGCAAAAATTGTATATGACATTTAATAGACTCTTCTTATTCAAAGAGGAAGACTTTCATGTCAAACAGACAAGGTTGGAATTCTAGTATTTAAATATGTATATTTAGTGCTTATCAAAATAAACTTATCATTTAGTACTTAATGTAAAGCAATAAGCTATCGTATACTGCATAATAATAACCACTGTACTGACACCTTTTTTCAGATCTATTGTTTAGCAAATTTCATATTCACGCTGAACCTCTTTGCTTGAGCTTCTCCATTCTTTCCGTTCATATTTATGTGTTGAATGGGCACGTTTAGATTGAAAATAATTTGCCACCATTGTGGTGTGGTCGCATATTGTTGGTACTTTTGAATGGAGCAAAAGTAAGGATAGGAAGGCTGTGGTGGGAAAAAAGGGGGGAGGAGGAGAGAAGAATTTTCTTGCCGCTATGCCTTTTCTTCCACGGCGGCTCCACGATTATACTGCTTTGTCTCAACGAGAAAAGGACTTGAAGAATACAGTGTATTTATTGTAGTAGAAGTAGTGCCAGCAGCATGTTCGCCATTCAACCGTGGTCGCATTTTGCTTTTCAACATCATTCAAAATGAACGGAATAAAAAGCATCTTCTGTCTTTTTCTTCGTCGTCTCCATGAATGACGTAAAGTTCCTCATAAGGAGCGCCTTATACTATATTTTTGCATGCAAAAGTCACACTGCATTGTTTCGCGCCCCGGCTTTGGAACCTGACGGCCCTATCCTACACTGTAGTCTGGATGTTGTTCGCACCAGAGTTGGACGTAGCTGCTGTGCGCAATGTGATGGAACGTGTTTTAAGTGGTAAATTATTCTTTTTTTGATAGTGCTGACGAATTTGGCTGAGTGTATCGCCCTGCAGGTGGTGTAATGGTGGATGTTTAGTTCAGGTTGATGAGAAATGGAGGTGATTCTCTTTACCGGCCGCTTCTTCCTGGGGATTAACTGCCGGTGTTTCCATGGTCTGTCAGCGCTGAGGTACAGCTTTCAGATAGTCAAATTAAGATTGTTCCTTATTCGGAGGTCTGTACTGTTTCTTGCTGAGTGTTCCAGAAGCAGACTATCGCAAGCAAGAAAATAGGCCGTGTTATGGTTTAGGAAGTTTGTGCCCGGCCTCTCACCTCGGAGGTCTGCGTGCAATCAGGGATCGTTCCTTGTGGGATTTGTGTTGGACAAAGTGACACAGGAACAGGTTTCTCTCCGAATACTTCGGGTTTTTTCCTCTCAGTATTATTCCACCAATTTCCCATGGTTACTCGCTCATGTACCATAGAGGCCACATAATGTCCCCAGTGTAAAGCGTCTTCAAATAACGCGCATAAAGAAAAAGAGATCGCAAAAACGTTATTCAGCTCACTTTTGATACCCGTAACATGAGGACTTAGCCATCGATGTTGAGAACCGGTTCACAATTTGGATCAAGTCGATTTTGTAAAAGTAAAGTCCGAGGCTTCAAATTTTCAAATGTCGAATCGTTATTGACATTTACAGCCCTTTTCTCAAAGTCTTAGGATAAATCTCGAATTACGAACTGCTAATTTGACAGGTCAATTTCGTCTCATATCCTTACTTCTTCAGCATAAATAATCATACTCTCATCTCTTTTGAAGCTATATAATCTCTAAATGTAGGTCAGCGTCGTTAAATAAGCTAAAAATTATTCAGTCTTGATCATTGGTTCCAAAAACGTCTTCTTACTTTTCGTCCTTGAAATAAATTATTTCCTCCGAAGTTTGACGCTCTCACAACGCTGATGCTGGTGAGTCAAGTCATCTGGGATGTTACACCATGCCTACTTGTAATAGTCACAGACGCTTCGATGAATCGTAGCGCTTTCATCTTCAGGACTGCTTGAACCTGCAGATTAAGGCACTATGATCATTCCTCTCATCGGTCAGTATTATTACCAATCGGCACGTCGTGACATCCAGGAGACTTGAATCTTCAAGTTACTGAGGGTTTGCCCCCGTCTCCCTATGCCGAGTTCGTAAACCTTTGCCTTACAGGACTGATGATATTCTTCATTTTGACTGTCATTTTATGAATATCAGATTAAGGGTTAAATAAATCCGGCTTGTAGTTTTTAATAAAATTTATACGAACAAATTTTGGAAGAAATAGTGTGAGAAATTTTAGCAGTCACATTATAGCTGTTTTTCTAGGGAACAACAAACGCCCAACTGAAATTTCACCGTTGGCAGTATGAATAATATTTATAAAATGTGTCACTAGCTGTGCCACAGTGGGTTTATAAGCCTGAGGAAAACAAACTGTTACTGGTGAAGCAGCGAGTGGAGTTTCGTGTCATTGCTGTACTTGAGTTATTTCTTGTTCGATGTTCATGCCATCAGAAACTGGAGCTTACTATCTGTTCTAAGCTTCAAATATGAGTAAGCATGATAAATCCTTAACCTCCATAGCACGTAAATTCTTATAATTAGTAAAAATCTCTAATTTTACCGCCATTGCTTAGTGAACTCAAATTATGGTTAGAAAATCCAACTACGTAATCATCGGCATCCAATGGTCGCAGCAATAAGTCAGCTCTGGCATGATGCTCGCCCCTTATCTCCATTTCTTGCCTAAGCATAGAATGCGGGGAGTTTAATTTCGCCTATTATTGTCTACATAGCGTATTCGATATAGTGACTAGACTATGGGCTGGACGATCAAAGAATTGTAGTCAAATTTCGTGAAGGACCAAAATATTTATCTCTTCTTCAAAATGTTCAGGTCTGATTGGGGTCTTCCTGGTCAGTGGTTACCGGCGCTCTTACGCCGGGGTAAGTCAACCAGAGACGTGAACTTAGGCACTCGCCTTCATCTGTAGCCGAGTTTAAGAATAAGTGGAGCTATACTTTACTGTTTACATGCCTTTTGCTGGCGTGCATACGGACAGTATTACCTTTACTTTTACTACGGAGCGCACATAAGCAGAGGGTAAACTTACTTTTATATCGTGTTCGCTAGGAAGCTGAGCAGCGCCACTGTGTTTATCACTTTTTTGTGGAATTCGAAGAACTCTGTAATTTTTGGTTGAAGTGTTATGGACAGTAATAATGACAAGCTACTGTCATGAATACGTGATGTCTCAAATTACCATCTCAGTCATTTTGACAGTCAATAACAGTCTTGACAAGTTAATGTCTAACATAACAGTCTTTACCCTTAAGATCCAGCACGTTGTAATTTTATACTGTTACACGCTATCTTGACATTTTTCATAACATCAGTAATTTTCTAACTAATAATGTATGAAACTTGGAAGTCTTTACTTACATGCTCGGTAAGAATTTATTCTACGAAATATAATTATGTGAAATATGAAAGGAAAATAACTTACCGGAAATTTCTAGCGGAGGGTTTTCAATGAGCTACTAATTTTATGGCCAAGTAATATTAGCGATTTTGTGTGTGTGTATGTGTGTTTGTGTTTATAATTCACATCTGACCATCTAGCACAGACAGTAGGTAGAATGGACGGCCAGAACTTATAAAAGTGTTTAAGTAATCTCACTATATATATCTCTTTATGATTTCACTTCGCTTGAAGACCAACTCTGGTTAAGGAATGATGGAAGAGGAGGTACGAAGCTGTCTAGACTAGCGCATTTCTGGTGCTGACAGCCAACAAAGCCAGACATTTGGTATGATCTTGAACTGCTTCTCTCCATCTCTTAAGCTTCAAATCCACCTTGGGGAGAATATAAAATTAAATAAAAAGGTAACTCTGTCCCTGTCCACAATATGAAGGCATGTAGGAGGAGTACAGTTTTATCTCTCCTCATTCTTAACTTCGAGCACTACAGGGATGTGAGTAGTTAACTTCATGCTCCGGCTGCTTCTTCCTCCGGCTAGAACCCAGTACGAATTGAGTAGGGGAGTAGGAGGGCCCAGAGCCAGCCTGGACTTTTGTGGGAACAGAAAAATTATAAAATTATCCACCCATCTGTATGGGACCACCAATTGCAGCTTTTCAACAGTTTTCCGTGCCAGATGTCTGCAATTTTTGTCTGCTCCCATCTGAGTTATGTTTTCAATCATCATAGTCGCAATTACGCCAGTTTTTCTAGGCTATCTCTACAATTCACGATATTCATTTTTATGTTAAATTCTAAATTGTGCGTACACGTTGTAGCACTTATTTTTAATTTTTGTACGTAAGTGCCACATGATACTCGGTACGCCTGTTTGCTATTACCTTGCTGAATTTCCGCAGAATGGATAGTGTGTGTCTTATTTATAAATGTCGGGATCCAACATTTTATTCTAAAAAGGAAGTTTGTTTTACCTTGACGTATTGAATTAATTTTTAATATTGGATATTGCACATATATTATCAGTGGCGTGGTCAAAACTACCAGATACTTTCAGCGTCTTTAACAGAAGTCGAAAAGAGCCGCCTAGTTTCGTTTTGTCCTTTTGTCTACTCCTTCGTTCGCATTAAGAATGTCTAAATTACCTAACCTATTTTGATCTCAAGCGATATGGAGAGAGTACGTTAAAATTTGTTTGCCCACATTAATTTTGATTTAGTTGGACTCATTTTCAAGACTCACTCCGCTGAAGCAATTTAGTTAATTTGTAGGTGTGTTTTGTGTCGTATATTAAAAACTAATACATGGTACCAAAAATTTGGAAAACTAAATTAAACGTAATTTATGCCATATTTATTAGTAACATTCTGTTCGCGTCATGGATTCGATTCCCGATGGATTCATTCGGATTTTTCATTGAAATAATCCTTCCACCCGCAATATGGACCTGGGGTCGACTCAGTCTCTAGCAGAAACGACTACAAGGGGTACCTCATGGGGGTAAAAACGGCCGGTGCCTACGGTTGACGGTGCTTAAGGCTGAAAACCTTGCCACCTTCATGTGCCGACTGTCTAAAAATTCTGTAAGCCTCAACCTACGGGACCACACGGCCCTGTTCAGGCCTGTAAAGATATTGCTGTCGGCGTCGAGTTTAAGGTTATATCACTGTGACTCGGTCGCAGAATCCCCGTTATCGACAGTATCATGACGCAGATCTCAAGTAACCATGGAAGTAAGAGAGCAACTTGTGCTCTGTGATGAAAGCTAGCTCTTCGGCAGTGTCAGTGCCCTTGAGACACCGACGATGTCTTTCGGCGCCGTGCTGCACACGAGGCTTAGTTTCCACTACTCGATCTTTTGTGTCCGTTATTAGTGTTTAGACACCATTAGCGGCTATTGTCCATTTACTTAACACCAAACCTGTAGAAGCACAATGTTGGTGCTCCTACCTTCTTACGTAATCACGTAAAATACCGGTGAATACAGCGACGCCGTGCCATGACTCCAGCAGTTATTCTCTGGCCTCTAATCACGGAGGATTTGGTTGAGTCCCAGACGAGTCCATGCGGGATTTATGGTGTACAAAGTGGCACTTTGACAGGTTTCTTTCCGAGTACTTAGGTTTTCCTCTATCAGCATCACTCCACCAATGCTCCATGCTCAGTAATTCGTCTATCGCCAACGCTATATAATCTAGTTATTGACAGAGTATTAAGGACAGTGGCTTCAGACAGTTGTTTAAGAGAAACTTGTTTTGATTTCAGCTTAAGCAAAATTTTATATTTAAGGTACTGAAATATTTTTAATCTGCGCATCTAAAATAGTCTTTACAACAATACGCGATTTACAAAGTACGACCGTTGCTGTGGCATTCTGTGAATATTCAATGGCGTACCAGTCGCGTCACTAACGATATTGTAACTCGTCTCTGTGCCCCTCAATGAAGTAAGAGGAGAAGGTTTTGACAAGCAAGAATGCGTTCTTTATTCTTCTGCTTGTTCTTCACACAAACTAGGCTCGTCAGTACGGTCACTTGTCATTGCCAGTTCCGTCTACATGGCCTTCCAATTTCCTTCTGAGTATAATAGTCCATTGTTTCTGAGTCATAGAGGCAAGCGCCACTGGTGTCACTTGACGGTCAGCTGGTTGTGAACTGAGGCCATGAAAATGAGGAACTGCATTAATGATTCGTATCTTACTGAAACGTGCATAATTTTAAGAATACATTTCTTCTAAAAATGCTTTTACTATGATGGGGATACATTTTCTTTATCAGAATAACTGGTGGAAGTAAGATGCAAAAGATTAATGTCGTCTGCGATGTGAGGCTGTGTACTGGCGGAGTGACACATCCTCACATCTGAAGCTACACCTCTGTAACAACCTAAAGTAAAAAGCTGAGAATTACTAATTTTAAGGCGATTCATCCCTGTTGTGTTGTTTTTTATTGATAATCACTGTAGCAATCTCTTTATCAACATCACCTCTTAAATGAGATGAAAGGAGCAATAAATTCCATAAAAAATAACAATGCACTTTGCGCTTCCACCCAGTATATAGTAATTTTAGTCCCTTTCGAGGATTTTTCTTATTGTAATTAAATTCAGGTGCTCGAAATGAGGCAGTGAGGTCTTATATGAGTTTTATTCATTCTAAAGTCACTAAAATTCATATAATTCTTCAAAGGATCTATTTTATTAAAGTGTAATAAAAGTTACACTTGTATGAAGAGTGTTTAAGAGAATACAGAATTAATTTTATTGACGGTGAAAACAGGAACCGAAGATCAATAACAGTATTGAAATGTGTTTCCATTTACTTATAAATAATAACTTGACGTGCGTGTAATTGTGAAAGCAAAGGAAATACTCAGAGCGAATTGACACTGTTAATTCATAACTCAGGAAGGCACTTATATAAATTACAAGCTCATGAATGGGTTAATCATAGCGAGGAGAATTGTTGCACACGTTGTCAGAGCCCGGCATTAACATTACCAAAGACTGCCGACGAGAGCTGTCACTACGAACTTACATCTTGATAACAAATTACATCAATATAAAATTTCATCGTTCTTAAATTTCTGTTCTGCAAATTCCCAACCCTCTTTCTTTTAGGACCATCCCCCCAGAAATAGCAGAACTCTTGCGCTTTGGAGGCCCGTTTTGATGGATGGCCTCGGGATTAGACACTAGATCTTCGCGTCAGTAGCAGAGAGATGAATTTCACAAGCTGGAGTGGGAGAATGGGCTGTTGGAATTCATCAAGCCTCCCTGGTCACGTTGTGATGTTGGGGATCAGTTACTATGACGTGTGTTGATGTATCACCACCCTGTTTCATCCCTCCCCTCTTCACTCCATCCCATGGAAACCCGTGTTTTTCTGTGCCGGTGAAATAATTTTCTGATATTATGCTTCTCTCCTCATTTAAATTTTAGCCATAAAATCTCCTGCGGCCAAATTCATATCTGTGACAGTTTTAAATAGCTACCCACGCAGTGATGTCTATCCCAACGTGTGTATATGAGCAGTGTGTTTTGACAAATCTTGGGGGCCAGTTTAATCAAATGTCGGTCTGAAGAATCATAGTGATTGTTACTGTCCCATTATTTGAGATTTTTCTCTTTATGTCTCAGGGGGTAATCTGACGCCAGAAACAATAAGAAAACAGCTACACCAACCTTTGACATGGTGTAATTTGAACTGTTTGGGAACAACTTTCAGAGGCGAATATTTGGAAGCAAGAGAGTGAAAGTACCTGGAAAACAAAGAAAGTTGCACAAGCACAAGTTTTATAATTCATAATTCCCATAAAATACTATTAGTTGGTGTAATCATAGATTTAAAACTGTCAAATGTAGGACCTAAGGGCGGGATCTTTTTAACAATTTTGTAAAGATAAAATATAATAGGTTGGGAAAGTTTCGTGTGGAGATTGACTTCCCATAACCTTGCTGTAGAAAATTCAATTCTTCTAAACCCTTCTAAGTTATTATTTTCTGTCGCTGGATAAGTAGTTACGAAAGTTTCGAAGGGAAGTCTTACCTTTAACGTCGGTGTCAATAAAAGTTGGACAGCTTCACCTTGGACGCTGAAGATGAAGATTTATTTAGAAACGTCGATAACTACGTCTTATCGACAGGGAAAAACATTCCAAAAATTCTAATTTTAAGTGTTTAATATTTTAACGGTTACAAACTTGGCATCGAGCAAAATGTTTATATTGTGCCTAGGCATAGTATGTTTCGAATTTTACTTTCCGGTATTCGGAATTTATAACAATAGAAACTACGCATAAGGTGATCACAAAATTTGTAATTGTAAGTTCACGGTTAGTTCTACTGCCTCAAATCATCTTAAGGACTCTGGTTGTCATAAGTTGTCCCAGAATGTCTCTTTCCCTGTAGATATACGTGAAGTTTGATAATATGAAGCAAGAAAGCAAGTTAATCTTTCAGGTAGTATCTATTACATGTAGGACACGGACGCAAAAATTCCGGACGCCAAGTCGCCATGGCGCCTAAATTTCGTGCGGTGGCTCATAATATTTGCGGGTTTTCAGTTACGGAACTTACTTGTGTCACCCTTCTGACGCCCTGAATTTTGAGTTGTTTTCTACATAGTTGTACCGTGTGTGTGCCCCTTATAAAGGGCAAAGTATCCTGTTAACTCTTAGAAAATGTAGTTTATTCTATGTCCTGTCGTTCGAGACCTTAAAAATTTTCAAATGTCTGGCTTTTCTTTAACATATCAAAACTGTATATTACGTGAGGTGCACCGTACCTGATTTTTCTTGATTTTCGGTGTATGCTTTTCTCAGCAAGTACCTTTAATAACACAATTTCTTCGACCTGTCGTTACTTCAGAACGGCAAAACAATGTATGAAGGTCTTATAATGTCGCAAAAATAAGCGTTACTTAATAAAATTACAGAAAAAAAACACTCATTTTCAGAGGACTCTTAATCGATGTCCCCAGGAGTGTAGTGTTGACTGCTGTATCTTTTCCATGGACAGTAGATAGTTCTCTGCATGAACAGAATAGGCCAAGTCTTCTGATAATGTCAGTGGCATCAACAGAAGATGAGGTTAGGGCGCGGCCGTGTTGAACGTCATTCAGTTCACGCTGCTCCTGTAGCACCTTGTCGGCCGGAAATAGAGCACCGGCTGGCCGGTAGGTCGTCGCCTTATCTTACCACCGCCTCTTCTACTGCCGACCCACCGGAAGTTACAAGTGACGTCACTGCTCAATCTCCATAAGACTAGCTTCAAATACAGGCGACGCCAAGAATTAGGACTCTTCTAACGAAGATTTTATCTATTATCCCAGACTAGGGGAAAGCAAAATTAAACACTTAACAACTAAACTTAATTTGAGTTATACACCCAGAATTACTTCGTACCTCACAGAGAACAGACAGTATCTCCATTTAAGGACCAGTCATTTAATTCTGTCTAGGGAAGTAATCATTGTTTACTGTGAGAATTTTACGAAACGCATAAATTCACTATGTGGAAGTAATAAGGAATTTTTAATGTTAAGAGGTGGTGTTACGTATGGTAACCACAGTACTTTAAAGTGTAAAGCGATACTGGAAAAACGCACCACTTTGTACAGGCAATGAGGATCTCAAGTAGAATTTTGCATGCTGCTAGTTTCTCCTAGTGTCTTTAAAAATATTAACAAAATCGATTATAATTTTAGTGTTTGTGACTAAAATGTTTAAGCGTGTGGAGGATTTCTTCTCCCGCGTACATTCTGTCTGTACGAAGCACTTATATCAAACGCTTTGCCTTGATCCCCTTAATAACATTTGGTGAACAATGCCAAATATGATGTCACTGCAGACACTATCACTAATATGCAATCCAACATAAGGGTTTAGTACAAAAAGCATGTGGAGAACTAAACGATTTTACATTCGTTACTAATATAGAACTAAATATAGTAAGGCGTTATTCCAAGAAGTTATGGACTTAATACTCAATGCATTAAATTTTGTCCACAGCTGTAGCATACGAGTCGAGACTGTATGTTGTTGAAATGGGGACAGCCAAGAGATGCGAACACACAAAAGAGTAGAAATAAAAATACGATGAAGGGGAAAAAGTTTTGAGCGAGTGTCAGAAAGTCAACCTCTCTCTATTGTCCAGTAAGACATAGTCCGGAAACCTGCTGACGTCATGAATGTAGATAGTGTACATACACACAGCATATAAACACGGCCTTAAGCCTTCAGGACCTCCTTCTATACAAACACATTTACCTTCTTACCCGAGGGCTTAAAATGTGCAACATCTAAATTCAACCTGAGGTAGCATTCGCTGTACTTTACTGCAACTACTGACCGCAGTGCCACTGATCATGCTTCCAGCACTTATGACACTACTCTCAGTAGCACACTTTTTGCTTGTAGGGGGGATTGTAAGTTCTAATTAGCTCGTAATCCCTTAAATTTTCTTTCCAAAGACTAAAAACTTCGGGCCGTTGCGAGTTAAAATTGCGAAAACTACAATGTTTCTGTCATATAAGTTTAGTTTTTGGACACGTACATCGCATGGCTGTGATTGTATGGGGCTTGAAAGTAATGTGATTACTAGCAAAACAAAAATGAAAATCACGTCTGCGTGTTGCGAGAAGGTAGGTTTATAAACACCGGAAAGAAATTTTGCTTCGATATAGCTTCGGTTTTGTGCATTGCTTGTTCTACACTGACCCTTTTTTTATGTAGCTGCTATGTTCCTCTTTAAATAAACGTACAGAAGAAAGTATATTTAGAGAAGAAGGAACTACAGCGTACGTACACAGAACAAGAAAAGAAACACACAGAATTTCAGCCAGTAAACTTCAAGTTGCCTGAATGTAGGTGTAGATGGAACGATAGTGCTAAAGTACATCCTTTTAAAAGAAACCGGACGTGTGGACGTGGACTGGAAGCGTAAGTTATATTTCATTGTAGTGCCAAGTGTTCAGCTGTAGTGAAAACGGCAAGAAGCCTTGCGGCTAGACAAAAGTGGTGAATTTTATTGACCAAGCAAGGGACTATACACTTCTCAAGAATTGCTCTGTTGTGTGAAGGTAATCAGTGGTGAATATGGGGCGTTAGGTTTGAAGTCAAACGAGAAATGTAAAGTGACAAATTTTTCAAAAAAGAAAAATCTTCCCGCATTTGATCCTGAAAGAACGTTGCGCGACTTCCTCGGAGATGATCGCTGCAAACTTTGCACTTTTCTGGCATTTCCTAATGGCACACGATTTGCTGCGCTTTAACTGGGGGAGTCTGTATTCGTTGGAAATACTTTTGTGATTCGAATTAATTTCTTTTGGTTTCATTGGCACTTCAGTTACGGGAGTACTTAGACCCTGACATTGTTGTCCTTTTTTAAAACACGCAATTCTCTTTTTACTTTCAAATTTTCACGTAAATTTATCTGTCATTTCGTTTTGTAGTCTGATAGATCTAGAAAGTTATTCAGTTTTTACCAGGTTTATGTAACTGAATTGGAATTTAATTGTGGTTTGCCGCAAACGCCCATTAAACTTGATAAGCCTTAAACTCATTGTCACTTACTCACTCATTCACAAGTCATAGTCACATTATATGGTGATATGCTAAAGATTATGAACAGAGCTGAATTTACTGAGGTGATTGACTACAGACTGGGAAACTGGGGTTCAGCTCTTAGGAGGTGCAAAAATTTACCTTTCCCAACACGTCCAGGCTGTCTCTGTAAACCCCCCTACTTCCACGCCAGTATATTTCCAGATTGTGAAGTAAGTGAATTGAAAGAGTCAGGTCACAGCAGTAACTGAACGTTCCCTCTAATTTCTTTTGCAGCTGTGGGGACCTGCTACTTTTCTGAGCAGAAAAATTTTGCACGATCTGACGACTGCGCGGCACTTTAAAATTTTTTTTTGTAATATCCATAATAAGAAAATGCCAGCTGCGGGGCAATAATTTAGTGTGTGCGGGAGCATTTCAGTTATTGCGCGGTCGCGCATCCGCGCATCTTAGAGGGAACATTGCACCAGTTTATTGCCGAAGTCAAGATTAAATGCAGCTTTACTTCTGCACCCCAAATCATCATTACTTGGCACTAAACATGTGAAATGCTACGCATTTAACTTTATTATATTTGAGAAACGTGATTAAAGAACCATATTACAAAGCAAGGGTGCGCCCAAGGGGGGGGGGCTGCCAGACTTCAGCCCTCCAACCCCCAATAGCTGAAATTTAAAAAACACAGATTTTGTAGATATTGTGATATCAGAAGTTAACTTGATTTACCCTTCAGCCAAAATCAGCTACTGAAATCAGCTGATGACTAGTACATTAGAATTTTGAAAAATAAATTAATAAAATTAAAAAGACAAGAAGATAGGACACTGTGATTGAGTCATGGAACATGTAATTATATTCGTATGTATGTAAATGTAGTTGCAGACAGTGTTATGTTTTACTTACAACAAGATTTTATTACCTAATTTTCAGAGGCAAACATAAATTGTATATAGCCTCGAAGTCAGCCCCCCCCCCCCCCCCAAGGAAAAATTCTGGATGCGCGCCTGCTACAAGGAACTAAGACAGTTCAGATAATCATAAGTCGTTGTTCCACCCCAAACCTAATTCCAGGTTGATTTGTATAGGATTTATTGTGGACGCTGTGTCATTGGAGTAAGCCCTTCTCCGAGTAGGCCCACTTTGTGTCTAGCCTTCCAATAAAAGTGCATGCTGATATATGGCAGCCCCTGTAATATATGCACCTGATGTAATTAGTAAGCATACTATCACAGTCTTGAGAGTGCATACCGCGTTAAGTGCAAGCAGAGTATTACTGTTCAAAGCATTCAGGGTACGATCGGCAGCAGTTAGCAAACTGGTCGGAAGGGTGCTTCACCTAGCTCTGTAGTTCTGTTGATCAGAGCTTTAGATTATACCTGTTATATTGATCATAAAAGTAGCCTTAATGCAATTCTGAGGAGGAGAATGTACCACGTAGGATTCACTACTGTTGTAAAACACCTGATAGTATGGTCTTCCCTGCTTGCTTCCAGTATTTCGCTCAGGTCCCCCAAAGCGTGAATGCGGAAGCTAATGCAATTAAACGTCACAATGAAATGACAACGTTAAAGAATAGGTTTATTATTCCGTTTTATTTCTTCCTTTCTTGTAAATCCTCAGATAACAGAAAATCAGTGGATTAAAAACTAATCCCTAATAGTGGGAAACACAAGGAATAAGTGCAGAATTTTTGCGGGAATTCTGCAGCATAGCATTCCCTACATACAATTTGGTGCAGACTGTGTGCAGGACATGGTGTAGGTCGGTCGAATTGTGTTAATTTTTTGGTGAAAGAGAATTGTTGACGTAGGCCATCTCTGGGTGTGTGAAGAAGAGAATTGGTTTATGGGCAGTTAGATTATGCTATGACAAAACGCGGACTGCTTCACGTGATAGTGGCCATTGGAATTTGAAGAAGTATTCCATGCAGATTACGTTCCACTGAGCACAGTTCTGACGGGTGGTTATGCGCGTTCTTCTGGCTATGGAAACGTGCTGGATACTATTTTTATATAATAGCGTAGGCCCTGAGCCTGTATTCATGGTGCGATAAGAGCTACTAATATGTTCAAAGTTTTAATTAGTCAAAAACGCCTTATCACCA
The DNA here is from genome assembly GCA_013340265.1 of Coptotermes formosanus. NCBI lineage: Eukaryota > Metazoa > Arthropoda > Insecta > Blattodea > Rhinotermitidae > Coptotermes > Coptotermes formosanus. Next base: position 314,193 of record BLKM01012995.1, on the reverse strand, counting down.
ACAAATGCACAAAGAGAGTTTTATCATCAATCGTAACACACTCCTACATGTTTCGACCCTGCTGGGTCATCTTCAGGGAGAACTTTTTTGTTATCGTTACACCAAGGTTGCACTTTATAGTTGAGTGAGAATGTGCTGTTGACTGTGTCCTGCGTTGTTTTTGGAGGCGTGAACTCTCTGCGGTCCCGGTCTGCAGGCCCGGACCGCGGACCAAATTCCTTACATTCCTTCTGTGGTAAAATTTGTCCTTTGCCCAACTGAAGGCCCAAAGATAGGCNAATGTGCTGTTGACTGTGTCCTGCGTTGTTTTTGGAGGCGTGAACTCTCTGCGGTCCCGGTCTGCAGGCCCGGACCGCGGACCAAATTCCTTACATTCCTTCTGTGGTAAAATTTGTCCTTTGCCCAACTGAAGGCCCAAAGATAGGCGTGAACTCTCTGCGGTCCCGGCCTCAGGCCGGGGAGGCCGGGACCGCAGAGAGTTCATGCCTTCAAAAACAACGCAGTACACAGTTAACAGCACATTCTCACTCAAGCATAAAGTGCAACCTTAGTTAACGATAACAAAAAGTTCTCCCTGAAGCTGACCCAGCAGGGTCGAAACATGTAGGAGTGTGTTACGATTGATGATAAAACTCCCTTTGTGCATTTGTTCGTGATTAGTGTTTTTGTATAATATAGTGCACGGACATGAAACACATTCAGTATTTGATAGTCATTTCTGACAAAATATTTGGCCAACGACTTCGCCTTGAAGATGGAGGGAGGAAGCGGGATAATGACAAAAAGAATGCTTCTATTTGTGTTTGTCTATGATTTTTTAACCACGCTCTCACTGTAAGTTCATAGCGTCGGGTGGTGGGAAAAATGATAATGAACTTTAAAGTCTTCTGAGTTGTGACATTATAAAATGTGACTTTCGCAGCTTCACAGCTGTGACAATGTCAAAACTCACGCATAGGTAATAAATTGGTAACGACATAAACCAAGTAATCCTGGCCTCTAGACCTGCTATACCAACTTTCGCGAGAATTGGCTACGGAATACCACAAGAATTCTCAATCAAGAAATTCTGTGTCCGGCGGTGAAATTCAAACCGTCTTTTTCGAAAACAAGTCAGGAGATTTAAGGCGTCAAACCGTTTGCTCTGTGTATGTTGTCTTCGCGAATTTACGTACTTCCGGTACGGATGTTCAGATTTCTAGGGCTAGCTAATTTAAGAGCTATTAACAGGATATTTTTTGTTGCTTCGCTGTTGCAATGAATTGTGAATCTTTACCTTAATTCAAAACATATACCTCGCAACACTTCCTGTGATGCTTGTTCTGATCTGAAATTTTCTACCAGCTTTTGGCAGTATAATCCTATGTAGACTAAATTAGGATTTAGTATTATTGTCACAGTTTTCGTCTTATACGAAAATAAAATTATTATCACTTGAGAAGAATCTAATTAAATTCAAAGGTGAAATCTTTCGAAGTGGAATGGGAAGGGTGGGGGTAACCAAAACGTTAAACATCTGTTCTGACACTGCAGTTTGAAAGTTGATTGCAATCACTTAAGTAAATTTACGTGATGGTAAAATCATTGGACCTGATCGCTCTGAATACTGTGTTACACTACTTCTTTTGGAGCCATTAGTCGAACCAACAAAGAGGTCTTTAATTTAGACGTTTCATAAATTACTCAAGGAATTTTAATGCCTCTACAGGATAGCGCTTTCTTTCCAGAAGAATAAGGCGTAACGGAATATTGACAGATGTTTATTTGCCCAGATGGAAGGTGATTGGTTTCTTATCTTCTGTTGCAGGAGTACGTGATAAAAAGTGATGGATCGAAATTTCTTAAGGTAAGTTCAATACATTTTATTACTATGTTGAATTATAATGTGTTTTGTGTAAAATTACCATGGAATATAATCTCTGTCTATTCAAAGTTTTCTCGCAACACAATACATGCATAGCTGTGTAATGCTGATGCCTTTATAAAATGTTTTCGAAGTATCAACACGATAAACTACAAGGGCGTAAGACGTGTTAAAATTATCAGTTTCTATTTAGTGAATCAGTAAAGGTTCCAGAATGTTGTATACGGGAAAATGTAGTGAAATTTGAAGCTGTAACGTCGACATGTATCAATATTACGATTTTCTGGCCTGTGACGCCGTGTAGTTGAATGGTTTGGTAACAAAACGTCAGAGGAACATTCTTCTCCATCTCCAGGATAGAGGGTGCGCCCGCTCTGAAGGTGGACACGCCATGTTATTTCGAAATTTCGGTACAACCTACCAGACCACACGGTATCATACCACAGCACATTACGTGTGTAATCTTCAGAACGTGCTTAATCTTCAGAGTTCAGCTGTGTCTGTGTGTACCTCCAACTCTAACATTAAAAAAATTTACATTTCCCAAAGGTTTGCCATAATTTGTGGTTCACATTATTCTCAGAATAAAACGTGATTACTCCCATAAACAAATTAACCTGTTCGTCCTACACTGGACATGGGTTCTGTTCTTCATGAGGCAGTATCTTAATTGCTGTGTGCAATTTAGCTGCAGGTTCATTGCAGAAGTCTTCATCTCATTGAAATACTGGTCCATATTTTGCGGATTGAAATATGATTTTGACATCCTATCTTGGAATTAAATACAAATTTTAAAACGTAGGGATATTATTTACATTTTACAGTCCATCAAACACCTACTAAAAGGAGATATTGTAGACAAAGAAAGATATAAGAAACTCTTGTAATTCTTTGGCACTTTCTGGTAAACAGTGGAAAGTAATGTTGACGTTGTGTTAGAAATACGTATAATTTATCGATTAGTTCATTAGACTTCATGGGCTTATTCTACTGTGTATTCTTCCACATAAATCTATAAACAAAGCGGGTTTTATTTCATCTGAAAGAAAGAAGCGGTTTCTATCGGCATTAATAATCAGAACCTTAATCCCAAGAATTGTTGAAGAAACATTGTGACAATAAGCGAACACGTAACTGTGGGCTTGGTAATGAAGTGTGTACATATCCTCTGTTAGGATTAGTTAAATTCTGGTCTCAGTAACTGCATTGGTCTCTTCTTGTTTGGGTTACGAAGCGTTTAATTCGGCATTGGAAATCAGTCCAAGATCCCAACATTGTTTGTGAAGCCTGTTGGTTACGCAACGCTTGATTTCAGCTTTGGGATCGTGACGGGGACGTGACGTCACACTCCAGCAATCTTGTGATTGCCGTGAAAGGCGAGTGACCTTGTAACGTCATCCCTTGATCACTAAATCGTCTTCCACAAGTTCGGAAAATGCGATTATAGCTTTATTATTGAGTATTACGTCAGATGATTTGTACAAAATCTGTTGTAATGCTTTGAAAGTAAAACTGACCAATTCATGTAGGAACTTCTTCATAAGAAGATGATAGTTGCATACCTGATCAAGAAATCTCACCTGTTATTGAACCCAAAATTCATTACAGTCTTCAAAAGAGCCTGCTTCTGGGGCCTGTAATGGGACAGTTGATCCAGTTCCTACCTTCAAATTCTAATTTTGTTAAAATGAATTTCAACATTACCCCCTCACCTTCATTCCTTATGGCCTGTTCCCTTCAGACTTTTCGACTAACCTTCTGTTCACACGTCCTGTCTTTCTTCGAGTGCCATATGTCTTGCATGCCTTATCCTTCGTACTTTTTCATGCCGTTTTTAGGTTTACTAGTTAAGAACTTTCTCTGAAGACACTGACTTCCCTCTCATGTTTATTCCTCTCTCTCTCTGTCTCTTTCTCTCTCTTAGGTTTAAATACTTTTCTCAACACTTCGTTCTCTAAGACCCTCGGTCTTTGTTGATTGGCGTAGTTCTTTAGATAGAATGCAGGAGACATTTAAATAGTGAATAACAAGTATTAGCCAAAATTTATCTGCTACTAATTTTGATATAAGTGTATTTTTCATTTGTTATTCTTTTTTTGTGGTGCAAGAGCCGAAGTCTGCCTAGGCCGCCTCGTTTTGAGGTTTATAGACCACACACAGTTAGACACACAGCCGGCAAGACTTCTTCGAACGAGCATTTGTCATTACCCGTCATAAATATTTGCAATCACTTCACTTTTTTCTTTTCAAAATAAATGTAGCCCATTATTCTGTTAATATATGAGTGTTATGTAAACTGTTGTTGTAATGTTTTAACATGCGTGGTACATAGCGTTCCAGTTCACATGGTTTTTTATTAGGTTCCAGTTATGAAATAATCGTTACTGCAAATCTTGAAGCTGCACTTTTTTCCCTTTATAGCAGTTATTTTCCGTAACTACATAAAAGTGATAGGGTAGTGAATATAGTCAATACGCTATCGACTGGACGTTCGTGGAAATCCGGTTCCATTTCTGGCAGGAGCAAGGCGTTTCACTCTTCTGTAGAGTGCCCAGACCGGTTCTGGCCCTCACCCGTCCTTTTATTTACTGGATAACATGAAATATTTTCCCAGGGGTAAAGCGACCGTGGCGTGAAGCTGAACACGCGGCATATGTACTGTCGAGAGTAAGGGTCTGTGGGGCTATATCTCCGCTTTCGTCATACGCCTGTCTGGCGTGCTCAGGGACGACCATGTCTTTAACTACTTAATCATAAAGCAAACACAGGGTTGTTTCTGTGTGTCCGAAACGTATGTAGCCTCTGTTATTTACAACTACTGCACTAAATTGCTAAGGTTTATACTGAAAGTTGTTTTGATTAGCTTCATATATGTCTAACACCTTACTGCACATGAAACCAAGTAAAAATTTTTCAAATTCCGCCCCCCCCCCCGCCCAAAATTTTTTGTCGTACCAAAATTCAGTAGCGCCAGTCTGACACACTGGTCTCCATTAACCGTCGTCAGGGAATAATTTCAGGACGTTTAGTTTATTGTAAGCAGAATTAAAGCCACGAGTTTCATTACTAGCGTGTAACCTAATTTGAGCAGGAGACCCGTGGACTCACGCTCGAGCGCTCAGGCGAAGATGAACGCATCGGCCCGGGTGATGGGGCTTGTTACATGTCGGACGTTAAAACAGACATCGGTCAAGCTTGAGTAGCGGTCGCAATGACTTGTCAATATCGGTCAGCCAAATGGAGAGATAAAAGTACTAATGATCCATACTAGACGTTGCTTTGTTGATGTCTATTCGAGCCAAGACATAAAAAGATTTACTGTGTTCGAATACGGATCACGTCGATGAAGATTCGTCTTCTGGAATGTTAAGCCGTGTCGACTAGTAAGTAGTTACCTCCGTGCCGAAGGACCGCACTGCTTTACTCTTCAAGGTCATCAGTCCAAGCTTACTACACGTACTAGTCGACCCTGAAGGTAAAATCAATACGGTCCTCCGAAACATCAGTGACTACCTACCATTCGATACAGCGTGATAACCCAGAAGATTTTAATCTGTATAAGAACCGCTATGAATAACTCATGTCCTGAAAGAATTTCGTTACGTGACAAAAACCACAGCGACACCAGTTGGGCTTAGATTTATAGCCATATTGCAGTGTGTGAGTCTGTGAGGTTTGGTAGGCACGCATCTGTTTCTTAAGACCGAATTCTGATAAACATTTCTCATATAGCTTAGTCACTTGGCAATTACCTCTACGGTCGGGAATTCGTGTTTCGATTTCCGTTAGGGGCATTTCTTTTTCTCCTTCTACAGCGTCCAGGCTGGTTCCCGAAATCATCCAGCCTCCTACCCAAATGATAAAGCAGCCGACGCATGAAGCTGGCCACTTACAGCTAGTGCCGAAGTCAAGAATGTGTGGTGCCATGTTTACACGCCCCCTTACACTTTCAAGGTACATGCGTAATTACGGGCAGGATAATTTTACATTCTCTTTGTTGATAGTTACCAAAACGCTAATAGACGTACTTACGTTGTAAGGATCACGAAATCGAACTGCAAATACAAATCACACTGAATTAGTGGATTTTTTTTCGTCTCCTACGAAGCAGCCAGATGTATAGAGCGGTAGCTGGGTACTGTGGTTACTGCCTGTTCCGATACGGCTCAGTCGTGTTACGCCCACTGCTTATTCGATTAAACCAGGTGGAAACACTTGTTCCTTTTCTTCAGCCTTTGTCTTGACCGCCGTGCCAAGCCTCACCTGTAGATCTACACTCGGCTACAACATGCGAATGCTGCTTGTTTGCTGCCTGGGACAAAAGAGTTTTTTTCATTCTGAAAAAGAAAGAAAGAAAGAAAGAAAGAAAGAAAGAAAGAACGAAAGAAAGAAAGAAAGAACGAAAGAAAGAACGAAAGAAAGAACGAAAGAAAGAAGAAAGAAAGAAAGAACGAAAGAAAGAAAGAAAGAAAGAAAGAAAACGAAAGAAAGAAAGAAAGAAAACGAAAGAAAGAAAGAACGAAAGAAAGAAAGAACGAAAGAAAGAAAGAAAGAAAGAAAGAAAGAACGAAAGAAAGAAAGAACGAAAGAAAGAAAGAAAGAAAGAAAGAAAGAACGAAAGAAAGAAAGAAAGAAAGAAAGAACGAAAGAAAGAAAGAAAGAAAGAACGAACGAAAGAAAGAAAGAAAGAAAGAAAGAAGGAAAGAAAGAAAGAAAGAAAGAAAGAAAGAAAGAAAGAAAGAAAGAAAGAAAGAAAGAAAGAACGAACAAAAGAAAGAACGAAAGAAAGAAAGAACGAAAGAAAGAAAGAACGAAAGAAAGGAAGAACGAAAGAAAGAAAGAAAGAACGAAAGAAAGAAAGAACGAAAGAAAGAAAGAACGAACGAAAGAAAGAAAGAACGAACGAAAGAAAGAAAGAAAGAAAGAAAGAAAGAGACAAAGAAGGAAAAAATCGGTAAAGAAAAGTTTTGTAGCGTTTGTAAGGATGTTACTCTTTTACCCAAATAAAAACCAGTACCTGGAAAAATGATAATGTTTGTCATAAACGATAAAATCGTCCCCTTTTCAATTAAGCATATCTCTGTAAAGACCTGAGAAAGCAGGCAAAATGTATTGCCCAATCCTTCATCCATGAGGGAAGAGCCCCTTGTCTTCATTGGAAAGGAAGCTGGGTAGGTTGCAGGATCTAACAGTATCGAAACACTAATACTCTTTCGCTCACTTCATAGATTGTTTGCTATAAAGACCATTGCCTTTATGAATCTTAACAGAGACGGCATTCACCCTTGTTTGCAGTCCAATACAGAATCTGGAGGTACATATTCCCTAAGAAATATAATAAGTCTATTATCCTAAATTTTATTTATTGTTAGGATCATCAGGTCAAGGACGATGGGGTGGGAAGGTTATGTTGCACACTTGAGACGACAATGCAATTCGTACGAATATGTGGTAGTGAAGAAAGCAAACCTTTTAGAAGATCCACGCTTATATGTTAGAATAGTATTAAAATAGAGCTTAAAGGTTTAGAACGGTAGAATATGGACTGAATTCATCTTCCTCCTGACGAACACAATTGGAGGGGAGGGGGGTGTCCTTCTGGGCACAAAGTGGCCTTCCAAATTCCATAAAATATTGGGAAATTGTTCACTATCTGAAAACCTGTTAGCTTCTCAAAAAGGTCTGTCCTCCTTAGAAGCAGTTATTTACAGATTACTGCATTGTGTAGGCCTGTGCGGTATTGTTAAATTATTTTCTTGTCTATTAAACGACACTGGTGGTTCTTAATCTACTCTTCCATTTATTATCTTGTTTTTGTCTGTTAACCAGATTTTCGATTAAGCATCCTACGTCTCAGTCTTTTTCAGACCGCTTGAGCGGGATTGACCGTAAGGTCCCGCCGCTACTCCAATCTGCACGGTAGACTATTCCAATGACAAACCGTATTTCGATTAATCAATTGACAGCCATAGATATAGGGTATTCTAAAATGAAAACTGCAGTTCTTTTCACTGTGTTCTAATAATGAAAGTACTACACTGTTATGTTCTTAGACCGTCAGCCTCCAATGAACCCTGTAGCCAAATCGCCGAGAAATTGAGATCGTGTTCAGTTCCCTCACGTTGACAGTCTCATACCTCTTGCAAGATGGAAGAAAAGAAACTGGATAGATTTACCGTGGCGTCTGAAATTGCGCCTTCTTCTGCCAATTCGTGTATACAAGAGGAGGGGAATTGTGATGATGTTGATTGTAATGGACCCCTTGCGGCGACTGCAGGAATTTAGCTCAGCCGTTGCACATGGTGGAATGTGAACATCATGGCAGAGAGAATCACATGGGCGAAGTGGAAAGGAGGCAGCATGTTGCAAATCATTGACTACAGGTTGTCCTGTTTGCTTGGGATGAAACCAATTTTGTATGTGTCCACACAAATTTTTTTTTAGCAATCTCCATGTCTGCGCATCAACGATCTTTACGGAAAATTCAGGTATCTACTTCGTGTATTACACCTTGTCCCATTTTTGGATATTGACTAAATTTGATTAAGGAAGGCTCATAACGACGTACTGCCTGTGATTGTGGTCTACAGAAACTAAGTAGATCTGGCTACATGCAAGGGAATCCTTCTTGAGAGTAGACATTTCCTTCGCTGATAAAAGGAATTCCTCGCTGTATATGGAGCACGAAGTTTATTAGCCTGTTCACAAGAGTCCAACACCAAACCTGTCCTAAGCTGGATGAATGCAGTCCATATTCTGAAACTCCGTTATTATTAAGATTTACTATTAACAGACCTTTTAGTATTATACTCCCATATTTTCGTATTTTTTAATTAAATATTCTATGCGTTTATCATTATCTTTTGCTTAGTAGATTTCTAAGCAACGGATTCGTATTTAGAACCTAAAATCAGCTAACTTGACGGAAGGTTATCGTGGTTGTCGTAATTCCCACAGGCGAATTCTGGGGCATTAACGTGAAATAGACCACGACTGTTTCCTTGCATTTGCTTTCCAATGTATTATTTACAGGACACTGTAAAAGTTAAAAGGTAATATAGTGACAGTAATGGGAAACGTTTATAAAAATTGTGAATCACAACCTGCTCTAGGGTGTCGACAATTTTTTAGCAAATATTTTACAAAATAAGTTAGTCATATAATGCATGTCTCCACGAATAAACAGCTCACAGCTTTCCACAATTCCTTCGACATTCTATTTCAACTTTGCTACAGAAAGGGCTAAAAGTCATCGTCTCACTTCAATCGTCTCTGGGAGTAATATACTCTTTACTAACACTGTGTCGTGGGCAAAATGTTGCCCGCGAGCAGGCCTCCTCTAGACATGCACATAACGTTCCGGCTGTGCATTCAGGGCAAAGAAGTCTGTGTTGATAAAAGATTCAGCGAGTCGCAAAAGCATTTAAACCTGAAGTTGCACTTTGTAAGCACTGAAGCAGCTGGGAGATTTAGAGCATAAATTCATTCATTCTTAGCCTCGGCAACAAAAGGAAGTGGGCGATCACTCTAACGCCTCGGCCGCTTTTCCAACAATGCCCTTTAAACACAAGGCTAGGAGGTCATCAGTGCCAGACTGGACGTTGTTAATAAAAATTTCTTGCACCTGCCGGGAATCGAACCACAAATCCTCGGTCGTCCAGACCATAGCCTGGTCACTTTTCCGACTAGATTTAAGGGTCGCAGGGTTTGTAGTATTCTGCTGTTTTTGGAAACATTACTCAACGCCTAATGAACGTGAGTGGTGCAGTTGGACACGATATGTCGTGACGAGTTAACTTCACAGCAGAGGTTCAAAAGGGCGTTTGGCAGTAGCAGAAAACTGTGTCTTTCAGATTACTGTCAGCACAGGTTTTGAGGTCCCACTATGCTCGAATTGTGTCTGACCCGTATTGCTTGCTGTCTTGAATGAGACATTCTGTTATTTTTCTCAGTTGCTACAATCGAATGCAACAACGATCCTTCGACTACGGGATCGGTTACTTACAGATCCTTAACTACTCACCATCATGTAATTCGGTCTAATACGTGAACTCCAGGGTCGAATGAAATGCCATTGCACATTCTAAGCATTTCATCTTGGCAGTTCAAACTGCATAATACACAATATTCCCAAAGCCTTATTACAAAAGGGCAAAGAGCGCGTCTAATATATATTGAAGAGTACTGTACTAAAATTTTTTTTTGGGGGGGGGGGAATTCAGAGCCACACTGCTGAAATGCACACGAACGAAAGTGAAGCATGCGCAAACAGGTTTTAACAGAGTTAAACTTGTTCTAGCTGGGATTACATTTCGTAAGTGGCTGCATTACAATTTTATTCTCGGTAAAGCGACGTGTGGAACACAGCAGCCTGTATACTTATAGCTCACTGTTTATTAACCCGTGGGATGAATTCCAATGTCGAGAATTTAGTTTCGAATGTGTGGGACGTGAAGTGTTTAAAATTAGAACTTCAGTTAATAATTAGGCCTAATATAATACTCAAGCACCCATTTCATGCAAGAAACTCTGTGGTTTTACTACGGTGACGCTACGTTTTCTTGACAAAGTGACCAGTGAAAGGCTAAACACAAAAGTCCAAAATCGCATACATCGCTCTGTGAAACGTTACAACACTGTGACGTTAAGTTTGTTTGCAATACACACTGTGACCTTGTTTATGACATCGATCATTCTGATAATTGGATATCAGTTTGAATCTTCAGCGCCATTGAAATGTAAAAGTTATACTATCTCTGTGAAAGCCATGAAGGCATATGGGGGGAGTGGAGTTGTCGCTCCATTCATTCTTAACCTCGACATTAGAAAGGCATGTGTGGTCAGATTCACATTCTGGCCCTCTACCCACCTCAGCCCCACAGCCGATATGTACGTTTTGGAGAAAGTAAAATCCCTTGTCCTAGTCGGGTGTCGAACCACGGTTTCTCACCCTTCCAGCTGCAGAGAAATAGTAATCGTCTGTTGGAGGTACTGAAGTTTCATTTCATAGTAACGCGTGGCACACGGAAGGTGGAAACCGTGTCGGTAGAAAGACTGACAGCCACACAAGTACACGTGTCCTGTAGGAGGCTTCAGCTTGAAGTGACACTGCTGGGGAGCAGTTAGCTTACTCGTTTTGTGGTCTCTCTAATTGAAAGACCTTTGCCGTTATAATGAATGGTTTTATTTATTATTTAAAAAAAAAGGCACTAGCAACCTTAGTTAGTGGTGTGTACTTGGCAAAAACATATGTGTGATTAATTCCGTCCAACTAGCGAGTAGCTGGAGAGATCTCCAGAGTGGAGCCACGTGTAGGTTGTCGTGGGAAGACCGATGTTACAGCGATTGGAAGCTGCGTGGGACGAGGGTTTGTTCTCTACGGAGACTGATCGAATGGGTGGGACCCGTGGTCACCCCCCTACCCCCTACCCCCAGGACCTCCCTATGTGACACGACCCAACACTTTAACACCCAACTCACCACTGCTGTTACTGACAGTTAAAACCCATTTACAGCAATAACCTCCCCGCTGAACCCCTTTCCCACCGCCCTCGCAGTCCGCCTGCCACGGCATGACACGTAAAACGAATCTGCAAATAATTGATTTTAGCTTACGAATGACTTGAAATAGATGGCGATGGAGGCGCAGTGACGACACATCCTCATCCCTCGTCTGAAATCTCACAGCCACAATAGTCTCCGCGCACTTTAAATGTAACACTCTGCCTCAGGCGTAGAATGTGCATCCCCTCATATAAGTATTCGCGGTTACCCGCAAAGGGATAGAGGCCTAAGCAACTCGTCGAAAAACTGCGTTCTTGAGACGCTGATAGTCACTCGGCTGCTCGAGGAATTACCTGCCCTGTGGCACCCATATTTACAAACGTTAGCCATTGTAACCGATCCTTGGGCAGTGTAGTACTCTTCACACCTCTTATTCTGTTTCGCTATGGTCCGTTTTGAAGTCATTTTCCACTTCCCAAAAAAAAATTGACTTCAGATTCTTGATTAAAAATTCTCATGTCTCCTTGCGTATTACATATTTCACTCGCCACATAGTACTTCGTTCGGTGGCGTAACAAGAGGGCCATTAGTCAAGTGTATATGTTGCGAAGCTGCTCGTTGCATGACTCGCTCTCTCTCCACTCATCATGTCGTCTAATAGACAAACATTATTCAGAACACTATGATTTGTAACACCAATAGTTTGTGTTCTTCTCAAAGAGCGCTAAATGGTAGCCAAAATTAGATTTTTTCGTGTTTTTTCTACATACAAGGCGGGAATATAAGATATTTCGCATTGAAGAGTACTTAATATTTTCCGACTTAAGTGCTCTTGAATTTCGAGATTTCAGTCTTCCGCCGCGGTGTAGCTGAGACCTTCGCTCTTCTGGGATGTTACGCGGCATATGTTGGTAGATGTTTACCAAAGTTTCGCGACAAGACGGGCCAGTTTTCAAGTAACCGACAGTGCTCCCAAAAAGTCTGCCAACAACTATCAACATACGCCGCGTAAGATCGCATAGAGAGGAGGCCTGTGGTTTTGAATTATGTACGAAAATCTGTAATTCTTTCTTTTTTTAATTTGATGTCGTAGACTTCACACGAAATTGAGTTGAAAAATTTATTTAGAGGAGGAAGCGTACCCACATTTCAGTTACTGCTCCCTAACACAGCTACCTGATTAAATTGAATATTTGGAATAATTCAGGTGTCAGCTTGCCCTTATCTCACGGATGTGACTGTCGAATGACTTATCTTGATATCCAAACGTCTAGCTAAATTCCATAATTTTTACCCCATATTAATCTTTTCTTCTGTGTTGCATAATTTATTTGTTGTAAAAAGCATGTTACATTTAAGAGCGTCTTGGTTCTTTCCGTGGACATAAACCGCATACATCAGGACAACAAAACTTGGGGTTTTATACGATCACGTGTACACCGTATTTTCAAGAAATAAAAGTGTAAGACCACGTAAAAAGTATATTCTGTAGGACGTGCGTGCCCACGGTGTAGGGGAAGCATGTCGATTAAAACCAGCCGGATAATAAGGCCATTTGAATTTGTCAAAGTGGTTTAGGGTTATACTAAAGACGGAGCGAACTGTACATTTGAAACACATGTTCTTCGTGTTATCGGCTACTAAATTTTGTGGTCTTGATTGCTGGCATCGGCTAATAATAGGCTAATAAGAAGAAAGATGATATGCATTGCGATGATTAAGGATGATTGTACTATGCCAGAAACAATAAGGACGACTGGATGCAGTGCGTTCGTTATAAAGTCTGGTATCATGAAAGATGCAAAGGTCTTATCTTGAATTTAATGAGTTCCATGTCCGTGCACTATATTATACAAAAACGCTAATCACCAACAAATGCATAAAGAGAGTTTTATCATCAATTGTAACACACTCCTACATGTTTCGACCCTGCTGGGTCATCTTCGGGGAGAACTTTCTGTTATCGTTACACTAAGGTTGCAATTTATAGTTGAGTGAGAATGTGCTGTTGACTGTGTACTGTGTACTGGAGGCGTGAACTCTCTGCGGTCACGGCCTGCAGTACACAGTACACAGTCAACAGCACATTCTCACTCAACTATAAATTGCAACCTTAGTGTAACGATAACAGAAAGTTCTCCCCGAAGATGACCCAGCAGGGTCGAAACATGTAGGAGTGTGTTACAATTGATGATAAAACTCTCTTTATGCATTTGTTGGTGATTAGCGTTTTTGTATAATATAGTGCACGGACATGGAACTCATTAAATTCAAGATAAGACCTTTGCATCTTTCATGATACCAGACTTTATAACGAACGCACTGCATCCAGTCGTCCTTATTGTTTCTGGCATAGTACAATCATCCTTAATCATCGCAATGC